>VDFB02010672.1:0-48779 GCA_007258455.2 Sequoia sempervirens | reverse complement strand
TTTTCTCATCATTTTGGAATACCATTGAATGAGATTAATTTTCTAGCACAATATGTTTGATGATCAGGTTAACATTTTCTTGATTTGTTAGTAGATCTTTCACTGGGTCAAATTGTGAGCCAATTAAAGTCATTCTATTAGCTTGTACATTATTCTTTTGAGGATTAGCTTGAATATTTAGAGCATAAAATTATTATAATAAATCCTACATGCATTGTGCATATGCGTTCATTAGGGAGTTCTTTGTTATGCATTGTGATCTCACTTTCTTAATTACCATCTTAGAATCACCATACACTTGTAGTATATTCATGCCTCTATTCTTAGCATTAAATAATCCATGGAACAATGCTTCATACTTGCATACATTGTTAATGTAATTGAATTGAATCTATATGATTTTTGTTATTTGTCTCATGTTGGTGAGATTAGTGATATGCAATCCCCAACTCCAAATTTGTAACTAGCACCACCAAAATATAACTTCCATATCTCAACATTAGCATCCATATTTATCATCTCTAGGATAAGTGGGGCCTCTTAATGAATGATATATCCTAAGCCATTTTCTTCAATTAAGCCACAAGTATCACTTTCTTCATTATTTTTTTTCCACCAATTGTCATATTAATCATTTGAAACCTTTTGAGCAATATTAATTTCTTCATAGCTCTTAAGTGAAACATAGGCTTGGACTCTATGTGATGCATATTGAGGATTTTTAGAAGGGATTTTTATCTTTTTTCCATATCCAATTGATAAGAACATATGACAAAGTATAATGAAAAATAGACTTCTATTTTTTAGTGAAGTCTATAGATATGCATAAGCCAAATGTAATCACAAATGCATCTTGGATGACCTCATATTGGGGCAAACAAATAGAGACAAGGGGAGATTTTTTTATCAGTACTATTACATTAGGTTACTTCTTTGGTGGTAGGATTATAAGTTAGTCCCAACACATCAACAACCTTCCTTAGCATCATAAAGGTGTTTGACCCATAGTCCACCATGTAATATGAACTAAGTTATATTTGTCTATAGAGGTAACATAGGATTATTTGGGTTTAATTTTCCTTACCTATTTTCTTGCAATTTGAAGAACTTTTGGTTATTTTAAGGGACCTTCTAATGTTTCCACATATTATTACTTGTTCTTGCTTGAAGCCTTCTACTTCTTCAAGGAATTATCAAGTAATTTCATTTGTTCTATAATAAACAAGAACTCCCAGAGTGGCATGTTGAATCTAGATTTCTTTTAGTAATATGAAGGCATTGATTGATAGAACACCTTCCTTAGATTAAGTGTCCAATGCATTGTTGGCCTCTCAGTTATGGGATTGATTGTTCTATTTTACTTTATAGGTTCCTTAGGTGGTTTACTTATAAGATCATTGAGTTTTGCATGAAGATTGTTGGTTTGGAAATGGATGTAGTTGACACATGAGAATCTAGGGTACTCACCTGTTTGCTTTAGTGTTGATTATTCTTCTTAAGTTTGTTTTATCACCTTGTTCTTAGCTCTAGTATAGTATAGTTAGATTGAACTTGTGACCTTCTAGAGGTTGAATATGGTTCATTTAGTGCATAGGCTTCACATTCTTCACAAGTTACCAAATTCTTCACTTGAGAAAATGATTTAGGTCATGATGGCTTATTTTGTATTTGGGTACTTTGGATGTTATCTTGAATCTATTCAAGAGGAGGAATACCTAGTAACTAATAATTTTGAGGATATAAATTCGGAGTATGGGGGGATAAACAAATGTAAGACTATAAGGTAGGTTCCTCCACATAGATTTTATTATAGTGATTTCTCTTATGGGGTTATGAGGAATTTGTTGAAGAGGAATTTTTACAAGAAATACTTGGTTTTGAGAATGGATAGGAACTTTTTTGGTTTAAAATATGAGCTTGTATTACTAGCGATGGTTGTCTTGAAAATTATTATAATCTTAGTTTGGCTATGCATTATGTTTTTTCATTTGAGGGCATTGGTTACTTTAGAATGAGGCCTTTGAAAATTGTCACCATTTCATAGTATTGGCCTTATTGGACTTAATTATAAGTATATTATGTGTTTCATCAAGCTCACTTGTGGCTAATAATTTATAAAAATGGTATTCTAGTGTTTTCCTAGGTGCTAGGGTTAGGGTAGGATTGACAAATTTTCAAGATAGATTTCTATTTGAGCATTGTGAGGAAACTGATAGGGAGGTTGAGTATTTGGGAATATTGACATAGAAAATATAGGATCCAACCTTACCATTTGGATTAGATCATTGTCTATAGTAATACAAATATCATAGGAAAATTTGGGAGAGTATTTCCTCTCTTTTACTTGATCATGTTAATTTTCACTTTTAATTCCTTTAGATAGAAAACATAGGCCATACCTAATGGTAGTCAGATCTCAAGTGTAATCCTTTGCTATGTTTTTAAAAATATATTATTAATTCCTCCAAAATCTTTGTGGGATCCCTTTTGATAGTTATGAGTTGTTCTAGAAGCAATGAAGCATCTCCCTTCTCTTTGAGCTTATTGATTAATTCTTGACCCAACTAATTACAATCACTAATTGTTAGAGGGGGCTAAAGAGTAATATAAGTAAGGTTCTTTTCCTTCAAATGAGGGGCTATAAGACTAAAGGATGTTATTTTTCTTTGGCTATATTATGAATTATGCAATGGTTCACTATATCATAAAAGTGCTCCATGGGAGTACTTGAATCCTCTATAGTGAAGTGTGGAAGAGAGCATAGGACAACATTAGGGATAATACCTAATATTATAAGCTCATAGTAGGAGATATGTGAGTGTCTCTTGTATTTCATGTAGGGAAAAACTAGCCAGTAGTGGTGGAGCAACTGTGAAGACACTTGTATTAACTATTCAAATGCATTTGGGTGCAGTGATGATATTTGCTAGCAGAAAAATGAGGGCTACCGCGGGATGTCAGGTTAGCACTTATTTGGAGCCCTAGTATATAATTTCTGGTCTCTTGGCAGCTTCCTGGGAAAAGAGACATAAAAAATTAAATTATTTTATTTTAGATTTGGATGTCAGACAATAAAATATTGTTTTTTAACTTTTAAAACTTTAATTAGAACTTGGAAACATGAGGGAGGAAGATCATTTAAACAGAAAGGAATTTTTTCTTACAAAGTACAGATGTTTTTTCATGCACAAAAAACACACAATTTTTTTTAGGGTGCTTTGGAGAGTGTTTTTTACCAAATTAAGTTTTCTCTCCTTATGGTTTTCTTTAATTTTTAAGTTAAATGGGTTTAATCTAATTCACAAAGTCATGATAGCTTCGAATTTGTTTGTTAAACAATTAGGTTTACTGTATGTGAAAGGGATATGCTACAAATATGGAGATTGTGCAAATTCATGATTCCATGTGAAAGAATTTGTATTGAGATTATACAAAACCATATAGTTATAGGTATAATTTCAATTCATTATTAGAGCTAGATACTTGGGTGTTTGGCTTGGCGTTTCGACTCATTAATTTGATTTAAGTTTTAAATTTGAAAATTAGAGTGTTGAGGAAAAATAAAGAGATTCTGCATAGGAAGAAAAGATTGAAAATAGGAAAATGTAAGGGTTCATTGGACGAAAAAATGTAAAATCACACAAAGGATTCAAGTGGGTTAATTGTAATGATCATTTTGGATGATTTTGGATTTGCAAGGTAATTCAAAATTTTCTGCTTAATTTAAGCTTTAAGGGTAAAATCCTAGTTTTATGATAAGAGAAACCTATAGGAAGATAGCCTAGTGAAGGAGTTTTTTCTTCTAAAATATAGGGGTTTTGCTCCTTTGGGACTTTATCTATGTTTGTCATTAGATACCTATACATAAATTTTGTTTGTTCATTTAGGATAATATGTTTATAATTTGATGTCAAATTCATTAAATTTAAAAATGAGGGAAATTATAAAATAATGACCTAAGAAAAAGTAAATTGGTGGTTTCAAATTTACTATAATTGAATTGATGAATTTAAATAAGTGGAGAGAGAAGCGGAGAGGAGAGGGCTGCTTTTTTTTTATTTTTTTGAGTACATCTGAATAATAAATACAAAAGGTTGCTTACTATTGATCAATTGGTTTTTGAGAAATTTATGTTAGGAATGATCTATCCCAGGAGAGCCAAGTCACTAGGTAGGCCATCTAGGAGTACTAGAACACTAGGTAGGTTATCCTAGGAGGACCAAACCACCCCTTAGTGTTTGGGAATGGACAACCTTGTCTTTTGCATTTATAAAGACAAAATTTATGGCAATATACCAAATATCATATACACTATATTTTTCCCATTATGAGTAACTTGTAATAATTTTTTGTTGTATGATGCATTCTTTGACAAATTTTAGAATTGAAGGTTTTGATGGGTGCATGTGTATTGAACTTTATGGTTAATATAGTTTACCTTCTTTCTTATGTGAGGTAGTTTATATGTAGGTACACTACACATTTGGGAGATTTTTTAATGTGATTGAGTCACCTTCGGGCATGTTGTAGTGTGGTATTATATTTTTTATGTGATATTATATCTTTTTAAATGTGATTATCACCTTTGGGGATGGTGTGATGTGATATATTTTTTTTGATATTATCTTATCATCTATATATGTCATGCATTATGTGCTTTGTATCTATATCTTTTCAGATGGTTGTATTAACGTTTTGCAACATGTTTGTTATTTTTCTTTAATTTATTAGGGTGTTAGTAATGTTGTAAATATGTGTTATGAAAGTGGATTATCTTGTTTGATTTACTAGAGTGTTGTAGATGGAGGAAAAATGGTTCTGAAATCTTATGAGATTAAGATTTAGATTTCCCACATCCCCAATAGAGTTACCTACAAGAAATACACATGCGAAAACAAATATCTAATCTAAACATGCATGCATAATAACAAGAATCTACTCCATTGATTTCCTACAATCACAATCTTGTGTTGAGAAATTGATGCTCTCAGAAGCACATACACAAGAGGTTATGATTGATTGGATATGAGAGAGAGATTCTAATGAAGTTAAAATGATGAGAAATAAAAAATACTAGTAGTAAATGCAAAGATCAAAGAGAATGCAAAATAAAAGAGTGCTCAAAGTAGATGCAAAGATAACTAAAGTGCAATGAACGTGGATGGATCAAAGATGAGAGGGGGCTATGCTTAAATAGGCATCCTTGGGGTGAACCCGGATTGCATAATGAATGTGGGATAAAAGATTGGCTTGGAGAAGTATATCCCACATGCATGAGATGGGTGAAATAGAAGAAATGAAATAGGATAAATAGGTAATAAAATGGGTGTGGAAGAGGTTAGAAGAAGGATGTAATTGAGAATATTAAAATGGTCATAATATTATTAAATGGATTAAATATATGAAAATTATGGTAAAAAGGAGTAAATTGACATTATGATATAATGAAGAATAATAATATAATCATATTTGGATCCACTTAATGATTGGAAAAATTTGAATAAGAGGACGCTTTTAATGAAATTTTTTGTGTCTACATTTTTCCCCTCTTTGAGACAATGTAGCATATTGTGTTGTTTCAAAGAAAAATTGATTAATTAATACATGCCCCAAAGATATCCTAATAAGGATAATGATGAATATGATATGCCCCCTTGAGAGATTAATTGAACAGATTGTAAGAAGATTGATCTCTCAATAAATTATGAGAAAATGATTAGATGATTGATATTGCACAAGTGATTAAGTTGTGATGTACATTTGATGGAAATGCATAGTTTATGGGTGTAACTGAATAATTGATGTAAATGATCAGTATAGCTGGGGTGATGAGTTAATTAAGCTGATTGAGATTGATGCTTGTGCAAGGCAAGTTGATACAATGATTGATTGATTGATTAGGGGGTTATGAGATTCTAAGAAGCAAGTTTAATGATTCAAGATTTGATTCAAGAGACATACATCAGTTGAACAAAGAAATTGATTGAATTCTCAACGACAAGGAAGATGAACAAAATGATGAAGAGAAAAATGAGAGGAAAAAACAATGAAATAAATGATTGATGAAAAGGGAGAATGCAAGGTGATGAGATCTCTTGTGCTTTTTAAGTGCTTATATCATCATCGAGCTTATTATTTTGCAAATTAGTATAAGCATCTAGATAACATGAAATTATAGACGACCTGAATAGTGTTTGCATTTTTATTTAGCAGTGAAGTATAAGCCTCTAGGTATAAAGACCTTAGATGACCTGAATACTTATTGCACGAAAGACACTATTAGACAAGGCATGCTCTCATCCATAGTAGACTCATAGGTCCTCAATGGTTTTGGATAACCATGTCTTAAGACAATTCATCTTGTGAATAAGAAACAATCCACAAACAACAAACAAGTGAACATGCCCCATCCTCACCTCTCTAGTCCCAAACATCTTGGGGAAGCTAAAAGAAATACCAAAAAATAAAAAATCATAAAACAATCAAATATTGACAAACAAACAAGCATCATGCTTCAATGTGAATTTGATTCTTGTCATAGTTTATGTGTTTGGTTGGATTTGAAAGGGGGATTGATAAGTATGTTGTGATGTTTGCTTAATTGTCAATCTTGGCACATTTTGAAGTTTGAAGCTGTGTAGCGATCTGAAAGTGTCGTTATTTTGGGATTTTTGAGGTTATTTGAATTTTTTTTGGATTTTTGAAATATTTAATTTTTTTG
The DNA here is from genome assembly GCA_007258455.2 of Sequoia sempervirens. NCBI lineage: Eukaryota > Viridiplantae > Streptophyta > Pinopsida > Cupressales > Cupressaceae > Sequoia > Sequoia sempervirens. The sequence continues at coordinate 42,058 of VDFB02010672.1, read as the reverse complement.
GATTTTTTTTAGGACATTTTATGATTTATATGGATTTTTCACGACATTTTTTTAATTTTTTTTGTATTTTTTCAAAGTTTTAAAGATGGAGTGAGATGAAATGTGATAGATGACTGATTGAAGAAACAAGATATTCCACAGTAGAGGTAATGCAACCATGGATAAATGATAGATCAGAAGGAAATATTTACTACAAAAAAATGTCACACAAGCAACATATATTTTGTTAAAAGATGGTTGATAGGATGCCAGGAATGATCAGTTCCATAGGGCATGATGATGGTAAGTACTTAGGATCACTAATTCCTCTAATTATGATAAGTGTTGAAAATGGAGGTAATTATGTAGCTTTAAAACTTGTAAAACTATTATACTGTAGATCTAATTAAGTGTTCTTTGTTACAATTTCTTTGTGGATGATTATTTGTTCAATTCATTTTAATGTTTGTAGAAGTAGATAGAAGATTGTAGAAGAATAAGACCAGTAGAAAGAAGTTACACAACATATACTGTGGAGAAACACTTTTGGGAAAAAACTCCACCAAGAATCAATGTATTATTTAATCTCAGAAAAAGATTACAATAATTCCAATCCTTGCTTGAGATGCTTCTTTTTCCTTCAACAATTCTTCTTCACAACCTGCAATAAAATCTGATAAACTCTCAACTTGCTGCAATATATGGACAAAGATTTTACAATTACAAAGCACAATGCTTATCTCACAAAACCCACACCAATTCTTTGCAAGTAGAGTTCTATAGTGAAGAACAATGTCAAAACAAGTCCATCCATTTGGGTGTCCCAAACTGAAGTCATAACTCAACGTTGATTCTGAAGATACCTTCTAAGCTTATCCTCAAATTTGGCGCCCAAGAATGGGCCCACTTAACTCAGCGTTATAAAATATCTTATCATGCAAAAGTGTTAACTCCAAGATGCCAACTTGGGCGCCCAAGGTCAGTCCAAGTCAATCTTTGTTAACTGAAACATATCTCTCCACCATTCATGCAAATATCATGCATGATTAATCATCCCCACTTAACTGAATGTATCATCTGTTATCTGTCATGCAACTCAAGTCATTATTTATGCATTCCAAGTCAACTAAAGTCAACTAGCATTCAACTGAAACAAACTACATGCAATTGAAGATAACTAAACCATAACTGAAATGAACTGAACTGAACTGAACTGAATTGATACTGAACTGAACTAAACTAAACTAAATTGATCTGAACCAAACTGAACTAAACTCCATGCATGTAAACATCAATCCCTAACTTCTAGGATCTTTACATGCATTACAAAAGTGTTATCTTTTTCTCTAAATAGTTAAATTAACTCAAGGTGAGTTTCACCTTCCATGTGGGTGCCCCATGTGCTCCTATTTTGTAGGATCTCTTCATGGGCATCCCCACATGTTCCTATCATTTAGAATTGATTACAAATGCAAATTTACATGTTCATTTCATTTTAATTTAATCTTTCTAATCCTAGTGTTTGGGGAACACTTTCCAAGGACTTAGGAGATACATGAAATAATATTTAGGACTGCAATTAAATGGCATCCTATTCCCAACATTCTCCCAATTGACATTATACATTACAATTATTCTAAACAAGGAATCATTATTATAAATCAACTATAGGACTCAAGGCCAATGGTTTTCCTGCACCAATCAATCAATCCACGCCAACTTCAAATGCAACCTGCATAATCATGAAGCTTCAAGCAAATGATTAAAACCAAGAGAAATTATCTGTAGGAACTGGTTTCATAAGATAATCTGCAACATTAATTAAAGTGTCAACTTTCTCAATTAATTCCTTCCCACTCTCAACCATTTCTCGCCCAAAGTGATACTAAACATCAACATGCTTAGTACGAGCATGATACATAGGATTTTTGGCTAAACACATAGCACTCTGACTATCACATTCAAGTTTAACTTATTTGCAATTAAAACCAATACCTTTGCCAAGTCTCTGTATCCAAACTGCCTCTTTGGAGGCATGTGAAACCGTCGAGTGTGTTGAACTCACATCCAACCAAGGTGTATGCTTCTCGATCTTTATTGTTGAAAAATCTTTCTTACAAGTAACCATTCCAACATATATCTCTTACCATAAGGGAACTCAAGCCTCACCTATTTCTCCAAGTATCCATGAGGACCTATAACCAACCAATCCATGCCAAACTCCAAATGCAACATAGCACTATCATGAAGTAATCAAGAAAATGATTAATGTACCTAATACTTAAGAGAACTACACAAGATCAATGTGAAAGCTCCAATCATGAATCGGGAACATAAACATGACAACATGATCTAATGATCTCCTACTAGGAGATCACATGCACCATAACATATATAAATCCTAGTCTCAAGAGAACAAGTACCATGCCAAAATCTAAATGCATATCAAGAGTAAACCATGACATAACAACAACCACTCTAAACCAAGAAAAAACCATATCCCCAATCACATAATAACCTTACCAATGATGCATCCACGTCACTACCAACAAATCCCACTGAACCATGGTTTGAGCTACACATGGAATCATGACTACCATCCTCCTCATGAAGATCACTCTTTAACTTCAAGCAAAGATTCATCACTAACATTTTTACATGAAATGATCAAACAATGATTATCGTCATCCGAGGATTCCTCTGTAGAAGAATTATAACTCTTTTTCTTTTTCTTACAATCCTTCTTCACATGTCCTGGTTTACCACAGTTCCAACATTTTACCTTACTCCGTCCTTCTGACTTACCATTCCCTTCCTTGTCTCCCTTAGGTCCTTTTTATCAAGCTTACCTTTTACAAACACGGCATCTTGGATTTTTGTTTTAGACTTCCTCCTCATCTCCTATGATAGGAGAGTAGGAATTATATTGTCCATCTTCGGATCTACACCACTACCACTAATAGCAACAATTAGATTTTCCTACGATTATGGTAAAGAACAAAGTAACAATATGCATTTATCTTCATCTTCTAGCTTTACATCTACAGATGCTAATTGAATTAGAATCAAATTAAAAGCATTCAAATGATTTGCAACAAAATCACCATCTTTCATCTTTAAAGAATACAACTGTCTTTTCATAAACAACTTATTAGTAATAATTTTGGTTTGATAGATATCACCTATTCTCTTCTACAACTTATATGCAGTAGTTTCTTCTAAAACATTCAAGAGAACAACATTAGAAAGACATAATCTTATGGTACCTCTTGCCTTCTTATCAAGCTTAGCCCAATCCTCATCTGACATCGTTGTAGGTGACTTTGTCTCATTACCAATAGCTAACCACTAATCTCTCTCTTCAAGGAGATCCTCCATTTTTAGTTTCCACATCTCATAATTAGATCCATTGAATCTTTCAATAGCTAAATGAGAATTAAAACTCATTGTAACAAACTTATTTCCAAAATCAGCAATAACACAATAATAAAAGCTCCCACTACAGCCAAAAAACCTTCAAACTTTTAAGAGAAAGGCATCCCAAACTCTACCCCAATCATTAGCTCTAATACCAATATGTTTTAGTTAACAAAGATTGACTTGGACCCACCTTGGGTGCCCAAGTTGGCATTTTGGAGTTAACAGTTTTGCATGATAAGATAACACTTGATTAGTAAATAGCAAAGATCCCTGAGGACGATGTTTACATGCATGGAGTTCGGATGCGGTTTTAGTTGGTCAATTCAGTTTAGTTTAGTTTAGTTCAGTTATGGTTTGATTATCTTTGGTTGCATGTAGTTAGTTTGGTTGAATTCTAGTTGACTTGGTTGACTTGGAATGCATGGGCAATGACTTTGAGTTACATAGCCAGATAACAGGTGATACATTTATTTAAGGGGATGATCTCGATCAATACGTAATTTATTTACATGAATATCGGGTGGAGAGAGATGTTTGGTTAACAAAGATTGACTGGACCCACCTTGGGCACTTGAGTTGGCATCTTATGGATGACCGCATAACAAAGATATTTTACATAGGTGATTTAAAGTGGTGCGTGCCGTTGCCAGCTTTGGGGACAAAAGCTTACAAGATATCTTAGCGAGTCTCAAGCGTTGAGTTAGCGACTTGCCTTACTAGGTTTGGAAACTGAAATGGATGAAGGTTGTTTTGACATTTTTTCTTTATGGTGAACTCTACCACAAAAGTAAGTGGGTTTTGTAGGGAATAGCATTGTGCTTTGTAATTGTAATTTTTTTGGAGTTTACAAGGCTCATTATTGTCTAATTATTATAGCAAGTTGAAGAGAGTTTATCAGATTTTATTGTAGGTTGTGAAGAAGAATTGTTGAAGGAAAAAGAAACATCTCAAACAAGCATTGGAATTAATGTAATCTTATTCTGAGATTAAATAATACATTGATTCTTGGTGGATTTTTTTCTCGAAAGGGTTTCTCCATGGTATATGATGTGTAACTTCTTTCTACTGGTCTTATTCTTCTACAATCTTCTGTCTACTTCTACAAATGGTAAAATGAATTTAAATAGATAATCATCCACAAAGAAATTGTAACAAAGAATACTTAATTAGATCTACAACTATAATAGTTTTACAAAGTATTAAGCAACATAATTATCTTCATTTTCAACATTTGGTATTAGAGCTAACGGTTAGGGTAGAGTTTGGGACACCTTTCTCTTAAAAGTTTGAAGGTTTTTTGACTGTAGTGGGAGCTTTTACTAGGGTGTCATTGCTGATTTTGGAAAATAAGTTTGTTACAATGAGTTTCAATTCTAGTTTAGATATTGAAAGATTCAATGGATCTAATTATGAGATGTGGAAACTAAAAATGGAGGATCTCCTTGAAGAGAGAGATTAGTGGTTAGTTGTTGGTAGTGAGACAGTCACCTACAATGATGTCAGATGAGGATTGGGCTAAGCTTGATAAGAAGGCAAGAGGGACCATATGATTATGTCTTGTTGATGTTTTCTTGAATTTTTTAGAAGAAACTATTGCATATAAGTTGCAGAAGAGAATAGGTGATATCTATCAAACCAAAAGTCTTACTAATAAGTTGTATCTGAAAAGATAGTTGTATTCTTTAAAGATGAAAGATGGTGATTCTATTGCAAATCATTTGAATTCTTTAATTTGATTCTAAGTCCAGTTAGCATCCGTAGATGTAAAGCTAGAAGACTGAAGATAAATGCATTTTGTTACTTTGTTTGAAGTTAAAGAAAACCAACTTCACAGACCCCGAAGATCACCTCATGCAAATAACCTGTCACAAAAGGAAGAGATGGAGACAAAAAAGAAAGGGGTGATTTGCAAGCTTCAAAGAAGATTGCGTTGAAATTAAAAATTACAAAGATCAATCCATAAAAAGGAGATCATACAAAACCTAAAAGTAACCCTAATAGGTAGACATTTAATAATTAATATAATTATTAAATGTCACAATATGCAAACTAAAGTGAAATCTTAAGAGAGGAATAAAGGTAACTTAAGTAATATAATTAAGTTAAAACCTTTACTCTAACACCACCCTTAATATGAGCAAGAGTGCAGCTACAAACATGTGTAAGAAAGAAAAGGTAACTGCAATGCATGAAAGCAAACAAGGATCCCGACAACTAGGCCTGATGAGGTACCCGAATACAACCAAATCTCTGGAAAGTGGAGAAATAGAGAAAACCTCATGGGAAAAACTCTACTCCAAAAAGAGATGAAAGACATGAAAAACATCGCTGAAGCAAAAGAAGCTGCAAACAATTGTCAAAATATGACTGCTATGGTGCCGAAGAACCTTCTCTAAAGATAGGATGATAAGGATCAAGAAGACAACAATTTGCATGAGTGCCCCCAACGACACTACTCGAATCAGATGGAAAACAAAGGCAAACACCTGGAACAAAGATAGAGATGGCACAAGTACCAATAGTCTGAAGAACACTGATCAACTGAGAATGGAAGATTCCTTCCAAGGCGAAACCAAGGAAACATTAGCACGAACAGTATAATACCCCCCCATAATGCTAACTGGAGAGCCTGACAGATCAACTGAAATATTGTGTAACACCCTGTAGTGCATGAAGGAGAAGAAACAACATCTGAAAGTGCACAAGAACGCACCTGCAACTGAAAAAGTGGTGTGAAAAACAAAGCACACATGCATGAGGCTAGAATCATATGGATCCAGTATTGTCATGGAGGAGGGACCTCACCCAGAAAAAAAGGTGTGATATGGCAAAACAAAGGCGATACATGGCACTTTATATCTGATTATTGAGTACAAAATATGGCACAACCTCCAATAATTGCAAAATCCCAAAATACATGTGGCCACAATAGTGGCACTTTATCTCCGGGGTGTTTATACAAGAGTTTGCCTAAAGATGCAAAATGCCTAAGGAAAAAAAATTAGGAAATACACATGAAGAAAGCGACCAAAATGAAGCATCAAAACAAAGAAGTTCCGGGTAATTCACGGAGTGTAGAGAAAACAGGAGGAATAAAATATACCTGGGGTGAAATCTAGAAAAAATGCATGGATGGAACTGAATACCTATAAAATACGGTTCCAACGTCGTTGAGATCACGAAAAATGGAGAAACTGGTCAAAACTTACGAGCTTGGGACTGAAAACATCTCCTCTGACTTCAACTAGCTATAGAATGCGTCGATAATAGAAACAGGTGATGAAATCAACACCACTAGAAATTTGACGGAATCAACTTTCCAATGATATCTCGTTTGCTAAAAAATGATATCTTACGCAAAAGTTATGGAAAAAAGAAAAAAATAGACCCCTCGAAGCTATAAAAGGGGTCAAAGAGGGCCAACCAGCAAACCGTACCGCTGACATCATCACTTCACAAAGTTAAATTTGACGGCTTGGAGACTATCATAGAAAAAAAATGCCTGTGGCCGAAGAAAAAATTTGGTCCCCCACAAAAAAGCCGATGATGAAATATCTGACAATAAACAGAATATTTTGAAAAAGATTCCCGCATTGGAGAAATCGCGCCACACGGAAAAAAATAGTTCGCCGTCTAAAAAATTGACCACCGGTGGGTGCAGATGCCAACAACCTGGGAGAGACCGCCGGTCGGTATGGAAAGGGCTGCCATTGGATGGTGTGGAGGTTGCCGCTGACAACAATAAAACCGTCGGGCAGCTAGTACAATGTACCCACATAGGGTATGGGTCCTTGCCGTAGCAAGGTACCTCATACCCTGCGAAAAACTTTTTTTGTAGATTAAAAAAATTCGCCCTCCACTTTTTTTTTTTTTTTTAAAACAAAAAAAACTTTTACAATATTTTTTTAATTTTCTGACAAAGGAAATTTAAAGCCAGAAATTAAAAAAAAATTACCAGGGGTAATAAATTTTTCTCGATCTGCATGCTGAAGACTAATAGGGTCGTACGAGCAAAAAACATTTTCCTCAGAAATCAACTAGACCAAATATAGGCATGTTTACGGTCGATCTTTAGGTTTTTGGCCACTCCGGACACAACGGTGAGGTCTGTTCAGGCTGAAAAAGCTTCAAAAATGCAGGTACCCTCTGGATCTTAGAAAAAAGGCATTGACATAAACCCTTGCAGATCTAAGCCCGTGAGTCCAAAAAAACTCTGATAAAAATGGGTATGCCCTAGATCAAAAAAGGCAAACCCCAAACCCTAGAAGCTCCAAAAAATCCTTCAAAACACGAACATGAAGCAATAGGTCTGGAGCTCTGATACCATGAAGAATTTCAGAAAGCCAACTTCACAGACTCTAAAGATCACCTGCATGCAAATAACCTGTCACAGAAAGGGAGAGATGTAGACAAAAAAGCAAGGGTGCTCTGTAAGCTTCAAGAGAGATTGCATTGACTGAATTAAATAATTACAAAGATCAATCCTGAAAAGGAGATTATGCAAAACCTAAAAGTAACCCTAATAGGTAGACATTTAATAATTAATATAATTATTAAATGTCACAATATGCAAACTAAAGTGAAATATTAAGAGAAGAATAAAGGTAACTTAATTAACATAATTAAGTTAAAACCTTTACTCTAACATGTTCTTTACTAGAATCTTGGGAAAATCTAATTGTTGTTATCAGTGGTAGTGGTGTAGATCCAAAAATGGACAATATAATTCCTACTCTCCTATCAGAGGAGATGAGGAGGAAGTCTAAAATGGAAATCCAAGATGCCTTGTTTGTAAAAGGTAGGCCTGAGGAAAAGGAACCTAAGGGAGACAAGGAAGTAAAGGGTAAGTTCGAAGGACTAAGTAATGTAAAGTGTTGGAACTGTGGGAAACCAGAACATGTGAAGAAGGATTGTAAGAACACGAAAAAGAGTTTTAATTCTTCTACAGAGGAATCATCGGATAACAGTAATCATGCTTTGATGATTTCATGTAAAAATGTTAGTGTTGACTCTTTGCTTGATGTTAAAGAGTGATCTTCATGAGGAGGATGGTATTCATGATGCCATGTGTAGCTCATACCACAGTTCAGTTGGAGTTGTTGGCAGTGATGTGGATGCATCATTGGTAAGGTTATCTTCATGTGATTAGGGATATGCTTTTTTCTTGTTTTAGAGTGGTTGCTATTATGTCATCGTTTACTCTTGGTATGCATTTAGGGTTTGGCATGGTACTTGTTCTCTTGAGACTAGAATGTATATATGTTATGATGCATGTGATCTCCAAGTAGGAGATGGTTAGATCATGTTGTCATGTTTATGTTCCTGATTCATGAATGGAGCTTTGACATTGATCTTGTGTAGTTCTCTTAAGTATTGGGTACATTAATCATTTTCTTGATTACTTCATGATAGTTCTATGGTGCATTTGGAGTTTGGCATGGAATTGTTGGTTACAGGTCCTCATGGATACTTGGAGAAATAGGTGAGGCTTGATTTCCCTTATGGTAAGAGATATATGTTGGAATGGTTACTTGTAAGAAAAAAAAATTCAACAGTAAAGACCGAGAAGCCTACACCTTGGTTGGATGTGAGTTCAACACACTCAGTGGTTTCACATGCCTTCAAAGAGGTAGTTTGGATACAGAGACTTGGGAAAGGTATTGGTTTTAATTGCAAGTAAGTTAAACTTGAATGTGATAGTCAAATAAACGAGAAGATCACTTTTCACATCTGGTGAAAGTGTTCGAAAGATGCAGGTATCATAAGATATCATTGAATCCCAAGAAGACCATCTTTGCGGTGATGAAAGACAAGCTACCTGGCCACATCGTTTCCAAAGAGGGGAGTAGAATTGACCCAAATTGGGTAGATTTAATTAGAAATATGTCTCTTCGAAAAAAAAATGCAAGTGCATTCCTTTTTTGGTAAAGTCAACTTTATCCAAAGGTTTGTACCTGATTTCTCTTTAACAGAGGAGATTTCAGCAATGATGAAAAAGACATCCATTTTCATATGGACAGAAGAAGGAAAACAAGCCTTTATTAAAATCAAAGAAGCTATTGCTAACACACTAGTGTTGGTTCGTCTTGACTTTGGGAAGGATTTTATCCTCTATTGTTATGTGTCAGAACACACGTTGTCTGCTATATTGACTCAAAAGCTCAATGAAGAAGGAGAATCTCCAATTGCTTTCATGAGCGCTAGTTTCAAGGATAGTGAATCGCGCTATTATGAAATTGAGAAGAATGCATATGCTACCATCAGAGCTATCAATAATTTTAGGTTCTATCATTTGAATTCACATACAACAGTGTTTATCACTGAACCAATAGTTAAAAGTGTGCTAACTCAACAAGAGATGGACACAAAAAGAGGAACCTGGATTGAAAAAGTTCAAGAGTATGATCTAGAAATCAAGCCGACCAAGCTCATTCGTAAGCAAGGTCTTTGTTGATATTTGGCAGAAGATGGAGATCAAAAGCATCAAAGCACTAGTGGAATTGAACTTGAACAAGAAACTGAAGAGGACCTTCATTTGGTCCTACTTGTTGATTCTACTGAAGAATGGTACACAACCTTGTGGTATTATTCAACTTATGGAGAGTGTCCACATCACATGGAAAAACAATAGAAGAGAACATTGAAGTTGAAAGCACAAAACTTTGTGCTTATAAATAACATTTTGTACAAGCGTGGCCTTGACAAAGATTTTCTACTATGTATCGGGAGGAACCAACAATAGAGATTGTTGAAATCTTTTCACAATCAAGCATGTAGAGGACACTTTTCATCAAGGGTCACTACATTCAAAATCTTGTGAGCACAGTTTTATTGGCCAACTATGTTTTGTGATGCATATGAATGGGTGTATAGGATTCAGTTGTGTCAGCAGTTTGCTGGAAAAGTTAGATTGGAAGCTACTCCACTCAGGCCAGTTATTATCGATGCTCCATTTCAACAATGGGGTATAGCTTTTGTCGTTCCTATAAACCTAAGTTTCAGTAAGGGGCATATCTATGTTTTGACAACAACAAATTATTTCATGAAATGGGTTTAGGTAGTTCATACCAAACGAGCTACTTCTGAAGTTGTATGTGACTTTCTAAAGAACATCATTTCACGCTTCAAAGTGCCTCGTAAAATTGTGATCGATAATGCAAAATGTTTCTTGTCAGAGGAGCTACTAAATTTATTTTTTGATCATGGTATCATGCTGTCACACTCATCAGATTATTACCCTTAGGGTAATGGACAGGACGAGTGACTCAAATCAGCAGGCTTGGCACACAAAATTATATGACGCTATTTGGGCTGATAGAATCACTCCCAAAAGATTCATTGGCACCTTGCCTTTCATACTTTTGTATGGTACAGAAGTAGTATCGCCCATCACATTGGAGTTGTCTACTTTACAACTGGAATCTACATTGGAAGATGAAGAGTTCAAAGATCATGTTCAAAAGTGGATGTTGTACTTGATGAAACTTGAAAAAAGGGTAGAGGTTGTTGATAGAATCACTCAGTATCAAGAATGAGTGAAGAATATTTTTTATAAGAAGGCTCGTCAAAGGGACTTTGAAATCAGAGATCAAGTCCTATTATGGGACACAAGACACGAACCTAAAGGAATGCATGGCAAGTTTGATTCCTTATAGTTGGGGCCTTTTTAGATCCATGAGTCAAGAGGAGAGAACACATGCATGCTCTCGTATTCAGATGGAAGGCTTCTCTCGCTTCCTTATAGTGGGCAATATCTCAAACACTTCAACCCTTCGAGGGAGGACTAACTTTTTGTAAGTAATTTATCTATGCTTTATTGTTATGTTGTAATGTGTTTTCCCATTTTCTGTCGTGTTTTAGGTGATTTAGGTAGTCTTGTTTTAGGTGATTATTAGGCGTGTTTTAATGTTTGTTAGGTGATTAGGAAAACTCCAAGTGTATTAGGTGATTAGGGAAAGAGTATTTACTCCAATGCCCAACTGATAAGTCACCGATCTACAAAAACATAGAGTATCTCGGTTCTCCTATGCCATAAGTATCCAACATGGTCACCAAATGGAGCCTAATGTTGTACCCAAACCAAATTTTTTGCTTCATTAAGGCATTTTTCTTAAAATGATCTAAATCTTGTAAAAATGATGTCAAAATATAGTTTTTGGGCAAGTCAAGTATGGATTTTGAGTTAGTTTGGTGTCAGGTAGATACTAGTGAAATTTGGAAAATTTGAAAATTAGGGTTTTCGCACACCCGTTTCAAGTCGCAAAACCCTAAAATAATTGAAACTTGTCAGAATTAGCTAAAATTAATTTTGATTAGCTTATTTCACATCACAATTACAGTGGTGAAGTTAGTTTCAGTTAAAAGTCAGTTTAAGCCTGGTGGGTAGTTTTCACTTTTTCAGGAGAAAATTTGGGATCTCCGAGATCATCAATTGTAGTTGGCCAATACCAGGTGTCAAAATCTGAGCCTAAAACTCAAAGTAGAACATTCTATGGTTAAAGATGTTGAAAAAGATGCTTCAGAACAGAGGGGATTTTCAAATGGAAAAAAGTGCAAAAAATATTCTAAAGTCTGGAAACATTTCACTTTGTAACGTGGGAGATGTTTGTGCAATCAACATGCAAATCAACTTTATAGTGTCTGTGCATGTGAAAGTGGTGAAATACAGTCACATACACACGTCAGCAATAGTAATGCTTCTGCACGGTCAACTTAGCAGCCGACATGGTGTTCATAGAGCATGAAATAGATGAAAATACCAAGTTCAGAGCAAATTTATGCCCATGTAGCTCAAGGGCGCCCTTCAATTTGGAGGCTCAAATACATTGTTTTCTAGTTGCAAATATATTCAATCTCTTTGGAATTTAGTCAGATTTTTAGAAAGCTACCAAGAAAATTCATTCGAGTTGCAAAACTCCAACAATCCAAGGAGAAAGTAGAAGGTACGAAGAATTTACACATCACAGAGATGGTCAAATTTGCAGTTTTTGCACCCCTATAGCCTAGGGCCGCCCTTGAATTAGACCCCTCAAATGATTGAATTTGCAGTTTCCATTTCCAAGGAATCTCTTCTGATTCAGCCTAGGTCCAAGATGCACCTATTCAAAAGATCATCTAATGTGCTGAGTGATCGTGGTAGTGGTTCTAGTGAGCACGTCAAATAGAGGGTAAATAAAAGTAGAAATATCAACCTGTACCTCTATGGGCCAGGGGCGCCTAGCCTTTTGGCCAACTAGATGGGGTTTTTGGTACTCGTCGTCTTCATGAGACCTGTGTAGAATCCTCCTAGCTATTCAATGAATCCAACTATCAGCCCTCAAGGTTTGTCAAATGCCCATGAGTGAAGGATCAATGAAAATTATTGAAGAATGTAAACAAGCGAAAAAATGGCTAAGTATGGAAATTACATATTCCCTTGAAAAAGGCACCCTTCTACTAGAGGTCTTAGAAGCAGTTTTCTCGATTGTCACTTCCAGGAACATCTCTTCTAAGTTTTTGTAGCTTCGCAATGAGATCAACGACACACAATAGAGTAATCAAGCTCCCAGTGTCAAGGGTCAAAGTACAACATTCACGTGAAAGTTGCAAGTTACAAAATCATTCTCAAAATGGTGATTGTGCCTCTACAGGCTAGGGGATCCCTTGCTTTTGAGGTCCTTAAATCAAATTTCAAATGCCTTACATATAGTCATTGTTTGCAAAATTCTTCTAGCTACGCGATGAATCCATCATCCAATCAACAAGAGTCATCGTTCATTGGCAATGGTAGATTGAAGTGAGATGGAAAAATAGAGAAATGATTGTCTAGAGGCCTGCATATCAATTTAATAAAAGGCGACTTTTATTTTGAGGCATCAAACATGGTTTTTAGCAGTTGCAGCTCCCACCAGACATTTCATCAAAGTAGTCCTGGCTTCGTAGTGGATGTCTTAGCTCAATTTCAACATCAGCCGGGCATCCGAAAATCAGAGTTCAACAGAGGCAACCGTGACGTTTTCAACAAGCTACAAAATAGGAAGTTAGCTAAAAATATCCACTTTTGCTAGGGGATTCCTGGAGAGTCAAATTTGGAATTTTCGGAATCAGTAAAATATTCTAAGCGAACCCAATTGGAGAGATTTTAGTTAACTCAATTAAATAATATTAAACTTTTAGTTCCCACATGCCAGCTTTAATGGGGCAATTTTTCTCAACATTTTAATATTCACGCCTTTTTTATATTAAGTTGCAAATTTGCATATTGAGTGAGAATAAATATTTAAATATTTTAAATAATTTAAATATTTTGAAACTCCAAGTCAGTTTCTTTTGAACTAAGTGGGGTCCAATCAAATGATTTCTTTTGAAATCAGGGTTTATTCTTGCAGTTGGCACCATTAAGCTACAAATTTCTCTATTTATTCCAAGATGGCGTCCTTTTTCTCTAACAATAGATTGAAGAGCGAGAAAATTTCTTCATTGAGCAAGCAAATTTCTTAAGCAATCAACATTTGAAGGCACTTCAGATATTGTTTTTCAAATTTCCTTGCAGATACAAGTCCAGATTAATCAACAGACTTTAGACAAGCATGGTAATTTTTGCAAAAGCAGAGAATAAAAAATTCTATCTTCTGTCTTAAATTCTTCTATTCTCATCTTAGGTTTTTTTCACATGTCCAAGATTCAGCAACTTTTGACAAATTTGATCATCCGGGTTGGTTGTGCACGATTTTCTCTACAAAACCCATGTGTTAGAATTTTTCAAGAAAATTTGCTCCAAAGCTTCAATTCTCAAAGCTATGCTTTTCTCAATTGAAGTTCATTTGTATGGTAGAGTAATAGTCAATATTTTTCAAAACGAAGGATCTTGGTTGTCTTAGAATCATCTTCTAAGTAAAACCCATATTTCATATTTTCTCAGAAAAATTGCCCCACACAACCCCTACTGCCCTGAGTTGCTTTTTTCGGAAAAGCTTTTGCATGTCAAGCTAAACGGTGCTTTTCCACAATTCTAACATTGTGAGTTGTCTTAGACTCTTTTTTTGCACAAAACCCACATCTCAGAGTTTTTGGTGAAAATTTCCCTTTGACAAGTTATTTTTAGCCTCATCAAGTGACATTTTAGATTTCCAGAGAAATTTGTCAAAATATAGTCCAGTTTACAGTCAACAGGAAAGTTTTTTAGAATGCGGTACACACAAATTGAATTCAAGACTAAGTCAGTCTTGACTCATGACTTCATCAGAATAGTTGAAATGAATTTGCATAAGGTGCTCTAGAGGCTATCTTGGATCTGATTAAGATAAATAATGCAATACTTGTAAACATCCAAGAATCTGAGTTGCTAGAGGCGGATTCACTCCCTATTTCAGTTCATTGCATAGAATTTGTGATTTCTTGTGTCAAGCATTACAATTCTACTACTCGAGAAATTCAGTCAGCAAATGGACGGGTGATTTGTAGTCTCAAGCCCCAAAACATTGAAAGGTGTTTTGGTATTCCTCAACATTTGAATAGTTTTGTCAAAACCATGGATCAATGTGAAAGTGCATTCAATGCTAATAAGGACGTGTGTCAGAGAAAAATGGCAGAAAGATGGTTAAAGCAAAAGAAAACTAAATTGCCACACAATGTGGGTCGTGGAGAATACAAGGATGATTACACGATTTTGATCACTCTTCTCAATAGTGTTTCCAGTCATGTAGATGCTAATAAATTCCAACCTTGGATGTACTACATTATTGCTCAAATCATTTCCAGGTGAGAGCATTATGACTGGGCCTCTCTAATTAGCGACATTCTTCATAAGAAAATTATCAGTTTCCTAGCTGCCCACCAATTTCATATGTGTTTGTATCTTGTCTATTTGATTGCCTACCAGGGTCAATTTAGAGGATTGAACATAGTGGGGATTCTTAGTGTACAAAAGGTTTATCAATACTATGATTGACTTGAGTTCACAAAGTCCAAGCGACATTTCAAGCATGTGCAAGAAGCTTTCTTGATGTACATAGTGAGGAACCTAGACAAGGAATTGCATGTTCGTATCTCAATGGTTGCCAGAGTAGCAATGGTAGAATGGGAAAACTGGTTCATTCAGTTCCCTACCTACACCTACATCTGCGTCTATGAATATACAGGAAATCCAGCTATGCTACCTCGCTATCCTTTAGATAGGATGATTTTCATGGAGTTCTTAAGGAAATTGTATGATGTTCATTTATGTTTGTGCCACAAGCGTAAACCAACTGCCAACTTTCCAATGCAAATCAGAATCTACTAGTGTAGGACAACAGTTGACGCCAGGGCTGTAGGACAGGAGTTAGAAAATTTTATTCTCATGTACCTTGTTGATGCACGCACATATGACCCTTGGGGTTATTATTCAACATGCCTTGGTGGTCGCCCTTACCACAAGCCTACTTTGGAGGATTATTGGGTTAATTGCAAGGATGATTTCGAGGTGCATTGACATAGTTACAGTAGGTTCACCCTCTCACATATCTCTGTATTGATGTCAGAGGATGTGGGAGGATTGTGAGATGATGATGGGGATGTACTTCCTCAATTCTTTAGAGAACAGGTTGATGCGCAGCCACTTCCAGTTGTCAATTGGTTTGCCAAAGAATACTCATTTGTGAAGGAGAGATCGAGTAGAGTCATTCAGAACAGTATACTCTACCTTGATAGCAAGAAGAAAAGGAGGGCAGTCATGTCAAGTACAAAGCCACCACCAGTAGATGTTATTGATTTGGACCTAGACTCGCCACCTTGTAGTGATACCTCTACACATTCACGCTCATCATAGCTTCCTATGACAAGCACGAACCCTTCTAGTGAGATTAGTCGAGAATTGTCTTGGCTTGAGAATTAGTTGGGTAGGAAGAGGAGGCAGCCATATTACATACTTGATCACTCAGATTTTGATTATGTCTACCAGGATGCGCCAGATAGAAGAATAGAGAAGCAGGTTCATGTAGAGAGGAACGTTGACAAGGAGATCATAATAGAGACCATTGCACCTCCAGAGGGTAAGAGCTTGAATGAGGTAGAAGTTGAAGACTTCAAAGTAATAAGGGTCAACCTTGGTAGGAGTACATGCCAAATAGAGGTTGATTTCCTTTAAGTTGTAATGAATAGCATAAAGTATAGGGTGATAAAAGACGAAGAAGACAAGGTAACCCTCAAGGCTGAAATACAACAACTTCGTCAGTATATCTCTAACCTCGTGCATAGAACAGAAAATGTCACTACTTCACTCCCATAGATGCTATAGCCACCAATAGAGCATAATCAACTTAATCAGCTGGTTGTATATGGGAAGAGTTAGGTAGACTGGGAGGATGAGTTCATCACCAAGGGCTGCTTTGTACTCATAGAGTTATATCAGTTTAGGTACAACACCTATGAACTCTGTCTATGGATCCAGGATGAGGAGCGAGATTTGGCAGTTGATAGACCCAGAGATGAAATCATGATCTCTCATCTGAGGATGGAATACAACTCAGACACTGATGAAGAAGATAAATAATCTATTTTTACTTGGAGGACATAGTTGATCTTCAAGGAAAAAATACAGGATACAATGGCTTCAGAGTTGGCTAAGAGCAGAGAACACATGACTAGTGCGCCTCAGTATGTGAGAACTTTCATGTCCCAAGTTCCTTTCCAGTATCAACATGAGGGTGGTGAGTATGTCGAGCTTACTGATGTTTAGTCAGAGTTGTAGGTGCTCATCCATGGTATTTTTAGTGAGGATTCTATTGGCTATAAGTTATATCAACTTACAGTCGTGACAATGTTATTTGATGAGGTAGTTAAGAGTAGAGAACTTCAGAGCTAGATAATAGGCGGTGAGGAGATGTTGTGAAGACACAATGTGCTATGACAGAGTATTAGTTCTCCAGATGGTGATGCAGTCAATAACCTCATGGAGGGGTTACTTTCTCGAGATCACGACCAATAAACTCCAGATCCCACCTTTTAAGATAGACATCTAACACAGTGATTAACTTGATGCTTCTTTCCAAGTTAACTTGTTGCACCTTTCATGCTATGTCTATTTTGGAATCATCTATGTATAGTTGGAGTTTTCATTTAGTTTTCATTTCAATAAGGACGTGCATGCTTGGACATGTCCATTTAGATTATTCTTGTTTCGGTTAACTGATGGTAGTTTTCCAGTTTAGCAATAAAATCTTGCATGCTTGCAAGATTATAGTTGACTCAAGGTGATTTTAGGGTTCCCTACACCTTTCATGTCTATAAATAAGAGCTCTTTACTCATTTGTAATTAACTTTTGCACGCAATAGTAATATATGTTGTGCCACCTTGCTTATAATATTGTTGTTCTATATCTATTCACAAGTTTTTACTATGATAATAAATGGCTATGCCACCTTTCCTGAATGTTGTTATTATGGTATTTGTTCATCTTAGTTAAACCGAGTGTCTAGTTTGATCGTTTATTGTATGCATGTCTTGTCAATGCAATTTTTTGTCCTAGTTGGCTATCTTATGCTATGTTTAATAGTTGTTCTTTCAATCTATGCCTTGGATAGGGGTTCCTCCTCGGAAATTTGGAAAGAAGAATTATCATTTTAAGTGTTGTGCCTAACAGACTTTATTTCAGCCTATGCCTTGGATAGGGGTCCCTCCTTAGAAATCCTATTGTGGAGTTTATCATGACATTCCTACTCCTTTTCCCTTATGCTCTATTTTCTTGAGGAGATTAGATAGATTAAAGCATTTTAGTTTAGTTGTAGTTATTGATCTACGAAGTGCCTCTTCTAGCTGAGACAAAAAGATAGGAGTTAGATTACTTTAATTTTTTCATGCAAATCAACATAAGAGGGAACTTCCCCTCCTATTTGAAGAGCAGTGATACAACTGAATTTTGTTTTCATTGAAGAAGAGAAATCATATATCATCAGTAGCCTACACAGTTTTATCTTTGAAAATCAACTAAATTTTGTTTTCATTGAAGCAGAGCAATCATATATCATCAATAGCCTACGTAGTTTTATCTTTGAAAATCATACATCAACTACTCAGTGGAGAAACACAACTACTACTCTGGACAAAGAAGAAGAAAGAGTGGATCTTGTAGCCGGTAGACTAGTTTTTCCACCACCTACATGGAATTAAAGCATCCTAATGTACCGAGTATATACAAGGAGAAAAAATCCTCCTATTCAAGAAGACCCAATATTTGAAGAGGTTCCTGAACATTTCCTTGAAGAATTTGAAGAAGAATCTCCAGTCCCAACTAAAGCAATGGGCGATAACAACGATAATTGCAACGGTCGAAACAAAAGGAATGTGAGACGTCCAACTCCATTACAATGGGGTGACAATATTGGACCATTGGCCTTGGTAGGACACCATGAAGTACCCAAGGGATCACAAAATCATTTTCCCCAATTCCACGGCGATGGGTCTAGACACCTTGATGAACATATTTCAGCATTCACAATAGCTTGCTCTATTTTGCATGTTTCACATGAAGACATCATCGTCCATCTCTTTGTAGAGACTCTGGAGAACAACACCGCAAACTAGTTCAATCATCTTGAACCAAACATTATTACAAGTTGGTCAGTTATGAGTGAAAGATTCTTGGCGAGATTCAAGCCCGCTGAGGGTAGCCATCAATTATTTGCACAACTCTCAAACTCAAAGATGGAGGCACATGAACTGATGATGGAGTTCATAGTAAGGTTTAACCGCCTTGTCACATGTCTTTCCCATACTCTCAATCCATCTGATGAGATTTTGATGAGTAGCTTCATCAATGCACTACCGTAAAAAATAGCATTTTTCTTGAAGATAAGTCATGAAGATAATCTACAGCTCACACAAGAAGAAGCTATCAAGCTTGGAGACAGCATGATTATGATGGGAAAGATGAAGAATGATTCAATCAGACTGCTTGTTCAAGTGTCTGATGATCCATTGCTACAATAGGTAGCTAATGAGATGACTATTCTTAAAAGGAAATCACCCACTCAAGGGTAGCAAGCCATGCCCACACCACCACCATATCAACCTCAACAACCATACTAGCCAAAGAGGAATAACTTCCAGCCATTCAACAATTACAATCCAAGGTTTCCGCAAGGAGAACCAAGACAAACGAATGATGCTAAGAAGATTATAGTCTATTGCACTTTCCATGATTCTAGTGAACATACTAGTGCTACATGTCCGGAAAATCACAGGATGAATCAACTCATGGGATTTGTTGATACTACTAGTCCAAGTTCAGGTTTTGTACCTTCACCAACTACAAATGTTGTCTCACCACAAACGGACAACTTTGATGGCGACTCCCCAACGGGGTACTTCAACAGAGAATCTGTTAATGAACAAGAAGAAGAATACTACCAATTTTCTCTTGCGGTTAATCATGAGAATATCTCATCCCCTGTGTTCACACGTGTGCAACACTTCAAAGCACATAAAGAAGAAGAGGAAAAGTGGAATACAAATGAAAAGGGAAAGGATATGCCTTCCACTTCCAATCCCAAATCTTCACAAGAGAACATCATGTCGCTTGCTCAAGAACCATCTTCAGCAAAATTTGACATTGTGTCTTTTATGATGAAGATGAAGGTACAAATATCACAATTGGAGTATCTACAGGATCACCCAAAGAAGTTGGAAAGAATCCTCAAGGCTGTAAAGAAGAAGGTTGCAATCCAGCCCACACTCTAGAGTCATTCATGCCAGCAGAAGAAAAGCCAAAACCATTTTATATATCTTTGTATATAGGAGGTTTTAAACTCAGTAATTATATCATAGATAGTGGAGCTTCAGGAATGTTATGCCCCTACAAATCATGAACGCGTTGGGACTTTCGTGCACCAAAGCTCAGGAAAAGTGTTACTCACTTGAGTCAAAGTCGGTTTCGTTGGTTGGCCAACTAAAGGATGCACAAGTTAGGCTAGCATCTTGTCCTAAGAAGAAAATAATGATGACTATCTTAGTAGCATACATTCCTACCAATTATGGAATGTTACTCAATAGGAGCTTCTGCAAAGACCTTGGACGAAAAATTCAATTGGATTGGTCGTTCGCGACAATACCATTGAAGAAGGGCACTTTCAAGATGGAACCTAAGGGAAAGTCAAGGTTTACGGTGGTGAAGTCCCAAGACCCCAAAGAGCAAGTTTTGTATCAAGACACGGGTCTAGGCACATATGCTATGGTGTCAAAAGTAACTGTTAGAATTTTGCACTTTCCACATAATTGTCAAATGAAGAATAAAAAATGTGGATAATACAGTTCAACGACAATTGCTTAACATCAGCCTCAGGAGTAGGAGTAGTGATTATTTCTCCCGAAGGTCATTTATATCCATTCGCATATAGATTGCAATTTGAATGCACCAATAACACTACTAGATATGAGGCACTTTTATTAGGTCTTAAGAATGCGAAGGCTATGGGGATCAAACTACTTAAAGTTGAAGGAGATATAGAGTTGATTGTTAAACAAGTCAGGGAGCAGTTTCAAGTTAGAAAGAATCACCTTCAACCCTATAGGAAAAGGGTGTGGAATGTTATCAATTGGTTTGATGCATTTAACATCAAATCCATACCAAGAACAAACAATAGAAAAGTCGATGCCCTTGCAGTGTCAGTTGCTCTTTTCATGCCGCACTCTGAATTTCATCAAAATTATTTTGCTATTGAACTGATTTATAGGCCAGTTGTACCAGATTATTTAGACAACTAGCAAGTATTTGATGACACTGATGATATTGAAGAATTTATCGTCATGGGAAACAACTATAAAGAATTGTTCTTTGAAGGTAGTTCTACTCCTTTCAGAGAGTCAATTACAGAAGACTCTAAAGCTACAAATTCTAGGATCATACAACTAAAAGGAAATCAAATTCCCAAGGGTTTGTATCTTTAGAAGATATTTTTGACTGGCATGACCGATACATCTAGGATCAGAAGATGACAGGTGTTAATATTTCTGCTAAGCATTACCAAGTAAACATCAACACTGAAGACAAGCCTCGCCTTGTTAATCTACGCAAGTGTTGTACTCCAAAAGAATATGAGAAGTTTACCGTCTTGTTCAAACAATATAGGGATGTATTTTCTTGGTCTTATGAAGACTTGAAGGTCTTCACACCCATAGAATTGTCACATACAATTCCTTTGAAGTCTGCTGTCAAGCCTTTCAGGCAAAAGAAGAGACATTATAATTCATGAATTCAAGATACTATCTACACAGAGATTTAGAAGATGGTGGACTCAAAGATAATATTTCCAATTCATCACTCCACCTAGGTGTCTAACATAGTTCCTATGTGCAGAAAAAATGGTGAAATTAGAATTTGTGTGAATTTTAGGAATTTGACTCAGTCATCCTTAAAGGACAATTACCCATTACCAATCATGGAACATACCTCAAGTGCAGACAGTCACCAGATCAGAGATGCTATCACTTCTTGATGGTTTTTTTGGTTACAATCATATTGCAGTGGCAGAGGGGGAACAAATCAAGACAACTTTCACCACATTGTGGAAAAAAATTTCTTATGAAAGGATGCCTTTCAGCCTTATCAACATCGGTGCTACATTTCAGAGGACCATTGATTTGGAATTTGGGGATCTCAGGAACAAGATAATAGTTGTCTATCTTGATGACTTGGTTGTTTTCTTAGATAAACGAGAAGATCACTTTTCACATCTGATGAAAGTGTTCGAAAGATGCAGGTATCGTAAGATATCATTGAATCCCAAGAAGACCATCTTTGCGGTGACAAAAGGAAAGCTACTTGGACACATCGTTTCTAAAGAGGGGACTAGAATTGACCCAAATCGGGTAGATTCAATCAGAACCTGTCTCTTCCAAAAAATAAAATGCAAGTGCATTCCTTTTTTGATAAATTCAACTTTATATGAAGGTTTGTACCTGATTTCTCAGAGCTGACAAAGGGGATTTTAGAAATGATGAAAAAGATGTCCACTTTCATATGGATAGAAGACAAACAAGCCTTTATTAAAATCAAAGAAGCCATTGCTAACACACCAATGGCGGTTTTTCCTAACTTTGGGAAGGATTTTATCCTCTATTGTTATGTGTCGGAATACATGATGTCTGCTATATTGACTCAAAAGCTCAGTAAAGAAGGAGAATCTCCAATTGCTTTCATGAGTGCTAGTTTCAAGGATAGTGAATTGTACTATTCTCAAATTAAGAAGAATTCATATGTTGTCGTCAAAGTTGTCAAGAATTCATATACAACTACCTACCAAAACGCTTCCCATATACAACTAGCTAATTATGTTGATTATGCTCTGTTGCTGGCTCTAGCATCTATGGGAGTGAAGCGGTGACATTTGTTGTTCTATGCACGAGGTTAGAGATATATTGATGAAGTTGTTGTATTTCATCCTTGAGGGCTGTCTTGTCTTCTTCATCTTTTATCACCCTATCCTTTATGCTATTCATTGCAACCTGAAGGAAATCAACCTCTGTTTGGAATGTGCTTCTACCAAGGTTAACCTTTATTACATCGAAATCTTCAAATTCTATCTCGTTCAAGCTCTTACCCTTTGGAGGTGCAGCGGTCTCTATTATGATCTCCTTGTCAACATTCCTCTCTACATGAACCTTCTTCTTTATTCTTCTATCTGGCACATCCTGGTAGACATGATCAAAATCTGAGTGATCAAGTATGTAAGATGGTTGCCTCCTCTTCCTACCCAGCTAATTATCAATCCAAGACAAGTCTCGACTAATCTCACTGGAAGGGTCTATGCTAGTCATAGGAAGCTCTAATGAGTGTGAATGTGTAGAGGTATGACTACGCAGTGGCAAGTCTAGCTCCAAATAAATGTGAACTGGAACTAGAGAATGTTGTGGTGTAGGTGATGGCATGAGAGGTTGAACCTCAGGCTCTGGAAAGCTCTAAATTGTATTTGTGACTGGCTCCACATGCTTTTCTATAAAAAGTGCCTTCCCTTTTGAATTTTTAGGCACTTTGTTCTTTTTAGGAGGGTTACTCCTTTTGTTTTGTTTTGGTTTTGATGAGGATGGAAATGAAACATCCACTGGTGGTGGCTTTGTACTTGGTATGACTACCCTCCTTGTCTTCTTGCTATCCAAGTAGAGTGTGTTGTTCTAAATGACTCTACTTGATCTCTCCTTGATAGAAGAGTATTCTTTGGCAAACCAATCAACAACTGGAAGTGGCTGTGTATCAACTTGTTCTTCAAAGAATTGAGGAAGTACATCCCCATCATCATCTGAAAATCCTCCCACATCCTCTGACATGAAGAAAAAAATCTGTGAGAGGGTGAACCTGTTGTAACTATGTTGGCACACCTCAAAATCATCCTTGCAGTTAACCCAATAATCCTCCATAGTAGGCTTGTGGTAAGGGCGACCACCAAGGCATGCTGAATAATAACCCCAAGGGTCATATGTGTGTGCATCAACAAGGTACTTGAGATTAAACTTTTCTAACTCTTGTCCTGTAGCCTTGGTGTCAATTGTTTCCCTACACTAGTAGATTCCCATTTGCATTGGAAAGTTGGTAGCTGGTTTACGCTTGTGGCACAAATGTAAATGAACATCATACAATTTCCTCAGGAAATCCATGAAAATCGTCCTATTCAAATGATAGCGAGGTAACATAGCTAGATTTCCTGTATATCCATAGACGTAGATGTAGGTGTAGGTAGGGAACTAAATGAACTAGTCTGCCCATTCTACCATCACTACTCTGGCAACCGCTAAGATACGAACATGCAATTCCCAGTCTAGGTTCCTCACTATGTACATCAAGAAAGCTTCTTGCAGGCACTTGAAATGTCGCTCAGACTTTGTGAGCTCAAGCTGGTCATAGTATTGATAAACTTTATGTACACTGAGAATCCCCACTATGTTCAATCCTCTAAATTGACCTTCGTAGGAAATCAAGTATACAAGATACAAATGCATATGAAATTGGTGGGCAACTAGGAAACTAGTAATTTTCTTGTGGAGAACGTCGCTGATTAGAGAGGCCAAGTCATAATGCTCTTGCCTAGAAATGATTTGAGCAATGATGTAGTACATCCAGGGCTAGAATTTATTAGCATCTGCATGACCGGAAACACGATTGAGAAGAGTGATCAAAATAGTGTACTCATCCTTGTATTCTCCTCAACCCACATTGTGTGGCAATTTAGTTTTCTTTTTCTTTAACCATATTTCTGCCATTTTGCTTTGACATGCATCCTTATCAACATTGAATGCTCTTTCGGACTATGGTAATGAACAAACTATTTGGATGTTGAGGAATACCAAAACACCTTTCAATGTCCTGGGGCTTGAGACTACAAATCACCTGTCCATCTATTGACTGAATTTCTCGAGTGATAGAATTGTAATGCTTGACTCAAGACATCATGGATTCTATGCAATGAACTAAAATAGGGAGTGAAGCCGCCTCTAGCAACCCAGATTCTTGGATGTTTAGAATATTGCATTATTTATCTTAATCAGATCCAAGATAGTCTCTGGAAGCACCTTATGCAAATTTGTGTCAACTATTTCGATGAAGTCATGAGTCAAGACTGACTTAGTCTTGAATTTGATCTGTGTATACTGCATTATGAAAAAATTGCATGTTGACTATAAACTCGACTATATTCTAACAACTTTCTCTAAAAATCTAAAATGTCACTTGATGAGGGTAAAAATAGCTTGTCAAAGGGCAATTTTCACCAAAAATTCTGAGATGTGGGTTTTGTGCAAATGATTCTAAGACAACCCACAACATCAGAATTGTAAAAAAGCACCATTTAGCTTGACATGCAAAAGATTTTCCAAGCAACTGAGGGCAACAAGGGTTGCGGGGGGCAATTTTTCTGAGAAAATCTGAAATATGGGTTTTGCTTAAAAGATGATTCTAAGACAACCCAGATCCTCTGTTTTGAAAAATATTGCATTTTACTCTACCATGCAAAGGAATTTTAGTTGAGAAAAGCAAAGCTTTGAGAATTGAAGCTTTGGAGCAAATTTTCCTAAAAAATTCTAACACATGGGTTTTGTAGAGAAAGTCGTGCACAACCAACCCAGATGATCAAATTTGTCAAAAGTCGTCGAATCTTGGACATGTGAAGAAAACCTAAGACAAGAATAAAAGAATTTAAGACATAAGATAGAAGTTTTTATGTTCTGCTTTTGCTAAAATCGCTATGCTTATCTGAAGTTTGCTGATTAATCTGGACCTGTATCTACAACAAAATCTAAAAAAACAATATCTAAAGTGCCTTCAAATGTTGATTGCTGAAGAAATTCGCTTTCTCTTCAATCCGTTGTGAGAGAAAAAGGAAGCCATCTTGAAATAAATAAAGAAATTTGTAGCTTAATGGCGCCAACTGCAAGAATAAACCCTAATTTCAAAAGAAATCATCTAATTGGACCTCACTTTGTTCAACAGAAACTGACTCGGAGTCTCGAAATATTTAAAATATTAAAATATTCAGTCTCACTCGACATGCGAATTTGCAATTGAGTATCAATATGGGCACCAATATTAAAATATTGAGAAAAATCGCCCCTTTAAAGTTGGCATGCTAAAACTGAAAATTTAATATTATTTTATTGAGTTAACTAAAATATCTCATTCTAGTTCGCTTAGAATATATCACTGATTTCAAAAAGTCCAAGTTTGACTCTCCAGGAAATCCCTAGCAAAAGTTGATATTTTTAGCTAACTTCCTATCTTGTAACTTGTTGAAAATGTAATGATTGCCTCTATTGAACTCTGATTTCCGGGTGCTTGATTGATGTTGGAGTTGAGTTGACACATCCATTGCAAAGCCATAACTACTGAGATGAAATGTCTATTGGGAGCTACAATTGTTAAAAACCATGTTTGATACCTCAAAATAAAAGTCACATTTTATTAAATTGATATACAGGCCTCCAAACTTGGCCATTTCTCTGTTTTGCCATCTCGCACTTCAATCTATTGTTGCTGGTGAATGATGACTCCCACCGACTGGATGCTAGATCCATTGCATAGCTAGAAGAATTATGAAAACAATGACTGTATGTAAGGCATATGAAAGTTGAGTTAAGGCCCTCAAATGCAAGGGCGCCCGTGGCCTATAGAGGCGCAATCACCATTTTGAGAATGATTTTGCAACTTGCAACTTTCACGCGAATATTGTACTTTGACCCTTGACACTGGGAGCTAGATTGCTATGATGCACGCATTGTTGACCTCATTGCAAAGTTGGAACAACTTAGAAGAGATGTTCCTCGAAGAGACAAAGCAAGAAAACTACTTCTAAGACCTCCAGTAGAAGGGTGCCTTTTTCAAGGGAATATGCAATTTCCATGCTTAGCCATTTTTTTGCTTGTTTACATTCTTCAATAATTTCCATTGATCCTTCACTCATGGGAGTTTGACAAACCTCGAGGGCTAACAGTTGGATTCATTGAACTATAGATAGGAGGATTCTACACAAGTCTCGTGAAGACGACAACTGCCAAAAACCTCATCTAGCTAGCCAAAGGCTAGGTGCCCCTGGCCTATAGAGGTACAAGTTGATATTTCTACTTTTATTCACCCTCTATTTTATGTGCTCACGGGAACCACTGCCACAATCACTTAGCACATCTGACGATCTTGCGAACGGGTGCATCGTGAAGCTAGGCTAAATTAGAAGAGATTCCCTGGAAATGGAAACTGCAAATTCAATCATCTAAGGGGTCTAATTCAAGGGTGCCCCAGGGCTATAGGGGAACAAAAACTACAAATTTGACTTTCTTCGTCGTGTAAACTCTTCGTACCTTCCGCTTCTACCTTCGATTGCCGAATTTCTACAACTCAAATGAATTTTCTTGATAGCTTGCCCAGAAAGCTAACTGAATTCCGAAGAGATTGAATATATTTGCAACCAAAAAACACTATATTTTAGCCTCCAAATTGAAGGGCACCCCTGAGCTACAGGGACGTAGATTTGCTCTGGACTTGATATTTTCATCCATTTCGCGCTTTGTGAACACCACGTCGGCTGCTGAGTTGAGCACACAGAAGCATTACTACTATTGACGCATGTATGTGACTATATTTCACCACTCACATGTATGGACACTATAAAGTTGATTTGCATGTTGATTGTGCAAACCTCTCCCACGTTACAAAGTGAATGTTTCTGACTTAGAATATTTTTTGTGCTTTTTTCCATTTGAAAATCCCCTCCGTCGTGAAGCATCTTTTTCAGCATCTTTTA
Source organism: Sequoia sempervirens (assembly GCA_007258455.2). Classification (NCBI taxonomy): domain Eukaryota; kingdom Viridiplantae; phylum Streptophyta; class Pinopsida; order Cupressales; family Cupressaceae; genus Sequoia; species Sequoia sempervirens. The sequence continues at coordinate 14,422 of VDFB02010672.1, read as the reverse complement.
TCATAGAATGTTCTACTTTGAGTTTTAGGCTTAGATTTTGATATTTGGTACTGGCCAATTGCCATTAACGATCTCGGAGATCCCAATTTTTCTCCTAAAAAAGTGAAAACTACCCACCAGGCTTAAACTAACTTTTAATTGAAACTAACTTCACCACTGTGATCGTGATGTGAAATAAGAAAATCAAAATTTATTTCAGCCAATTCTAACAAGTTTCAATTTTTAGGGTTTCAAGATCTAAAACAAGGTACTTGAAACCCTAATTTTTTTTTCCCCAAATTTCACTAGTATCTTCCCAACACTAAACTGACTCAAAGTCCATACCTGATTTTCCCAAAAACTATGTTTTCACATCATTTTTACAAGATTTAAACCATTTAAGCAAAATGCCTTAATGAAGCAAAAAATTTGGTTTGGGTGCAACATTAATATTTTGAGAGTCCGAGTAAGTTTCTGTTGAACTAAGTGGGGTCCAATCATATGATTTCTTTTGAAATCAGGGTTTATTCTTGTAGTTGGCACCATTAAGCTATGAATTTCTCTATTTATTGCAAGATGGTGTCCTTTTTCTCTCACAGCAGATTGAAGAGCAAGCAAATTTCTTCATTGAGCAAGTGAATTTCTTCAACAATCAACATTCGAAGGCACTTCAGATATTGTTTTTCAAATTTCCGTGCAAATACAGGTCCAGATTAATCAGTAGACTTCAAGCAAGTATGGCAATTTTTGCAAAAGCATAGCATAAAAACTTCTATCTTCTATTTTAAATTCTTCTATTCTCGTCTTAGGTTTTCTTCGCATGTCCAAAATTCAACGACTTTTGTCAAGTTTGATCATTCGGGTTGATTGTGCACGACTTCCTCTACAAAACCCATGTGTTGGAATTTTTTAGGAAAATTTTCTCTAAAGCTTCAATTCTCGAAGCTTTGCTTTTCTCAACTGAAATTCCTTTGCATGGAGTAAAAGTCGATATTTTTCAAATATGACGTTGTGGGTTGTCTTAGAATCATCTTCTGGACAAAACCCATATTTCAAATTTTCTCAAAAAAATTGCCCCCCGCAGCCCCTACTATACTCAGTTGCTTTTTTCAGAAAAAGCTTTTGCATGTCAAGCTAAATAGTGTTTTTTCACAATTATGACGTTGTGGGTTGTCTTAGAATCATTTTCTACACAAAACCCACATCTTAGAATTTTTGGTGAAAATTGCCCTCTGACAGGGTATTGTTAGCCTCATCAGGTGACTTTTTGGCTTTCTGGAGAAAGTTGTCAGAATATAGTCAAGTTTACAGTCAACAAGCGATTTTTTCATAATTTAAGACTAAGTCAGTCTTGACTCATGAGTTCTTTGTCATAATAGTGGTTTACAATTCTGAGAGGAACAAATTTTAGGAAATCACATATTTTTAGAAAATATAATGATTTAAGCCTTAAAAGTTCCATTTTAAGGATTCCAATTGAAGAGGGTTTGATCAAATCACCTTAGATCAAACCCCCTTGGATAGAACCTCGCTAGTTTTAAACCATAGCTATAAATGTGTCTCCTTTACACCTATCAAAATGCTGATAAAAAATCACTTTTGATTTAGATTTTTGGGGATCAAATGAATTCATTTAAAATTTATTTCAAATGATTATGGTATTCCTCAGAACAAGCTATCCAATGAATATAATTTTAATATGTTTTGGTTTTGTTATGTATTTGTTTTTTAAGTTTTATTAAACATAGGTTTTCATCGAAAATGAATTTATTTGTTCTTCACATGTGGAAAAATAGAAGATTATCCAAAAAAAATTGAAAAATATGAGTGCACCAGATATTGAAGTCCTTGATCCAACAAAAAAATAAAATAAAAATTTGACATATACAAAAAAGTTATGCATTATCGCATTGTGTCTGAATTGTAATTAGTTTGACTTTGAAACTTGATTAAGGAAAAAATATTCAATAAAAATTATCTAACCAAGTGGAAGCACTAGATATCAGAGTTACAAATCTAAATTTGAAAGAATTAGAATTTAATCCTTCATGGAAAAAAAGTTATGCGTTATACGGTGTGCGTCACTTTTTTAAAAATGTTGTTTTCTGAAAAAAATCTATTTTTGTGGGAGATGGAAAAAGGAAGTGCAATTTGATTCCAAAAATTTTGAAAAAAATATTTTTAGAATCTATAGACAAAATTTGACGAGACTCTAGTTTGCACTATCTTCAAATTCCTCACAGTTTAGCCGCTATAGGTGCCGAATGTGAAGATTTAGTTAAAAATAATAATTTTAGTGTCTAGTTTGGCCAAAAATTATAAACCACTATTATGGGATCACCCGACTTCATTGGAACAGTTGACACATATTTGCATAAGGTGCTTCCAGAGGCTATCTTAGATCCGATTAAGATAATTAATGCAATACTTCTAAACATCCAAGAATCTGAGTTGCTAGAGGTGGCTTCACTCCCTATTTTAGTTCATTGCATAGAATTTGTGATGTCTTGTGTTAATCATTACAATTCTACTACTCGATAAATTCAGTCAGCAGATGGATGGGTGATTTGCAGTCTCAAGCCCTAGGACATTGAAAGGTGTTTTGGTATTCCTCAACATCCGAATAGTTTGGTCATTACCATGGATCAATGTGAAAGAGCATTCAATGTTGATAAGGACGCATGTCAGAGAAAAATGGCAGAAAGATGGTTAAAGCAAAAGAAAACTAAATTTCCACACAATGTGGGTCGCAGAGAATACAAAGATGAGTACATGATTTTGATCACTCTTCTCAATTTTGTTTTCGGTCATACAGATACCAATAAATTCCAACCCTTGATGTACTAAATCATTTCTTAGATCATTTCCAAGTGAGAGCATTATGACTGGGCCTCTCTAATTAGCAACTTTCTCCATAAGAAAATTACCGGTTTCCTAGTTGCCCACTAATTTCATATGTGTTCATATCTTGTATACTTGATTTCCTACCAGGGTCACTTTAGAGGATTGAACATAGTGGGGATTATTAGTGTACAAAATTTTTATCAATACTATGACCAGCTTGAGTTCACAAAGTCCGTGTGACATTTCAAGCATGTGAGAAGCTTTCTTAATGTACACATTGAGCAACCTAGACCAGGAATTGCATGTTCGTATCTCAACGGTTTCCAAAGCAGCGATGGTAGAATGGGCGAACTGGTTCATTCAGTTCCCTACCTACACCTACATCTGCATCTATGGATATACAAGAAATCTAGCTATGCTACCTCGCTATCCTTCGGATAGGATGGTTTTCATGGAGTTCCTGAGGCAATTGTATGATGTTTATTTACATTTGGGCCACAATCATAAACCAGCTGCCAACTTTCCAATGCAAATGGGAATCTACTAGTGCAAGACAACAGTTGACACTAAGGTTGCAAGACAAGAATTAGAAAAGTTTATTCTCAAGTACCTTGTTGATGCACGTACATATGACCCTTGGGGTTATTATTTAGCATGCCTTGGTGGTCACCCTTACCACAAGCCTACTATGGAGGATTATTGGGTTAATTGCAAGGATGATTTCAAGGTGCGCCAAAGTAGTTACAGTAGGTTCACCCTCTCATAGATTTCTATCTTCATGTCAAAGAATGTGGGTGGATTGTCAGATGATGATGGGGATGTACTTCCTCAATTCTTTAGAGAACAGGTTGATATGCAACCACTTCTAGTTGTCAATTGGTTTGCCAAAGAATACTCATCTGTGAAGGAGAGATCGAGTAGAGTCATTCAAAACAGTATACTCTACCTTGATAGCAAGAAGACAAGTAGGGTAGTCATGCCAAATACAAAGCTGCCACTGGTGGATGTTTTAGTGCCATCCTCATCAAAACCAAAACAAAAGAAAAGGAGCAACCCTCCTAAAAAGAACAAAGCGCCTAACAATTCAAAAGGAAAGGCATTTGTTACAGAAACGTGTGTGGAGCCAGTCACGAATACAGTTTGGAGCTTGCCAGAGCTAGAGGTTCGGCCTCCCATGCCATCACCTACACCATAGTAGTCTCCAGTTCTAATTCACTTTGATTTGGACCTAGAATCACCACCTCGTAGTGATATCTCTACACATTGACACTCATCAAAGCTTCCTATGACTAGCATAGACCCTTCCAGTGAGATTAGTCGAGACTCGTCTTGTCTTGAGAATCATCTGCATAGGAAGAGGAGGTAGCCATCTTACATACTTGATCACTCAAATTTTGATCATGTCTACCAAGATGCACCAAATAGAAGAATAAAGAAGTAGGTTTAGGTGGAGAGGAACACTGACAAGGAGATCATATTAGAGACCACTGCACCTCTAAAGGGTAAGAGCTTGCATGAGGTAGAAGTTGAAGACTTTGAAGTAATAAAGGTCAACCTTGGTAGGAGTACATGCCAAATAGATGTTGATTTCCTTCAGGTTGCAACAGATAGCATAAAGGATAGGGTGATAAAAGACGGAGAAGACAAGGCAACCCTCAAGGCTGAAATTCAGCAACTTCGTCAGTATATCTCTAGCCTCGTGCATAGAATAGAAAATGTCACCGCTTCACTCCCACAGATGCTAGAGCCACCAAAAAAAAGAATCAACTTAATCAACTTGTTGTATATGGGAAGCATTTGGTAGACTAGGAGGATGAGTTCATCACCAGGGGCTGGTTGTACTCACTGAGTTATATCAGTGTAGGTACAATTCCCATGAACTCCGTCTATGGATCCAGGATGAGGAGCGAGATTTGGTAGTTGATAGACCTAGAGATGAAATCATGATCTCTCATCTAAGGATGGCATACAACTCAGTCACTAATGAAGAAGATAAAGAAGTTATTTTTACTTGGAGGACACTATTGATCTTCAAGAAAAAAATACAAGATACAATGGCTTCAAACTTGGTTGAGAGCAGAGAACACATGACTAGTGCACTTCGGTATGTGAGAAATTTCATGTCTTGAGTTCCTTGCTAGTATCGGCATGAGGGTGGTGAGTATGTCGAGCTTACTAATGTTCAATCAGAGTTGCAAGTGCTCATCCATGGTATTTTCAATGGGGATTCCGTTGGTTGTAAGTTAGATCAACTTACAGTCATGTCAACATTATTTGATGAGGAAATTAAGAGTAGAGGAGAACTTTAGAGCCAAATCACAGGCGGTGAGGAGATGCTATGAAGACATAGTGTGCTACGATAGAGTATCAGTGCTCCAAATGGTGATGTAGTCAATAACCTCGTAGAGGGGTTACTTTCTCGAGATCACAGCTAGTAAACTCCAGATCCCACCTTTCAGGATAGACATCAGACACAAAGTTAACTCGATGCTTATTTTTGAGTTAACTTGTTCCACCTTTCATGCTATGTCTATTTTGGAATTATCTATGTACAGTTGGAGTTTTCATTTCAATAAGGTCGTGCATGCTTGCACATGTCCATTTAGATTAGTCTTGTTTTGGTTAACTGATGGTAGTTTTCCAGTTGACTATATAGTTTCCTTTATTTAGGGTTTAGTAATAAAATCTTGCATGCTCACAAGAATGTATTTGACTCAAGGTGATTTTAGGGTTTACTACACCTTTGATGTCTATAAATAAGAGCTATTTTCTCATTTGTAATTAACTTTTGTACGCAATAGTAATATATGTTGCGCCACCTTGCCTTTAATATTGTTGTTCGGTATCTATTCACAAGCTTTTATTATGATAATAAATGGTTATGCCACCTTACCTGAATGTTGTTATTATGGTATTTGTTCATCTTAGTTAAATGGAGTGGCTATTTTGATCATTTATTATATGTGTTTCACCAATGCAATTTGTTGTCCTAGTTGGCTATCTTATGTTATGTTTAATAGTTGTTCTTTCAATCGACGCCTCAGATAGGGGTTCCTCCTTGAAATTTTGGAAAGAAGAATTATTGTTTTAAGTGTTTTGCCTAATAGACTTTATTTCAGCCTACGCCTTGGATAGGGGTCCCTCCTCCTTGGAAATCATGTTGTGGAGTTTATCGTAAAGACATTCCTGCTTCTTTTTCCTCATGCTTTGTTTTCTTGAGGAGATTGGATAGATTAAATAATTTTAGTTTAGTTGCAGTTAGTGATCTGCGAAACCAAAAAATTCTTAGCTATAATGTTCTTGGTTTTTTTTAACCTCGTGCCTCTTCCAGCTAAGACAAAAAGATAGGAATTAGATTACTTTACTTTTTCACGTAAATTAGCATAAGAGGGAGCTTCCCCTCCTAATTTGACAAAAGATATGATGATCAGATAATGTTTTACAACTAGGCTCAAATATTATTTGCATGATAAGATTCAAGGTTGCAAAGGGACATGATGACCAACGTTGGAGGTAATTTAATCATGGAGAAATGATAAGGATGTGAACTATGATGGAATGGTAACACATAAGGATATGAAAGGAAATCCAAAGCATGCATTTGTAATTTTGCCCCTAATCTCATCAAGAATAAAGGAAGGAAATGGGACATGGATTTTGATAAGCTAGGAGATATGGAATGAAAGAATGCAAGGATAAGGATAATGAATAGGATGATCAAGATCAACTAGATAAGATATGGACACAATTCCTAAGTATTTTTCCCCTATTCCTCATCAAGACCAAGGAAGGGAAGAAACGATGTGTTTAGATAGAATGATGGAATATGGATAAGGTGAAGGATATGGTATGCAAGATATGGATTAAGTGTATAGGATAAGATGTATGATGTTCAAGAAGATCCTTAACCTTGTCAAGATCAAAGGTGGAAAGGTAAAGGATGAACGTAAAGGGGATAATGGATATGAATAATAGGATAGATGAAACTTGCCCCCAAGTGTAGAGTGCAAGAGGAATATGGAAGATAGTATATGCATGATAGGAAAATGGAGAAAGGACTTAAGCATCAAGTTTCATGGTCAATATCCCTCAAATATGTGCTCTAATAAACCATGGAAATGGGAATTAGACTCATAAATGTTGATAGAATAATGACATGATGGAAGAAGCTAAGGAATTATGCAAAGGTTTGGATTAAAGGAGGATAATGGGGGATGTATAGGAGGTTGGAAGGCTTGTTGATGGATAGATGGAAAGGATGGTAAGATCAACGTTGGGTTCACCATTTGTAGATGGAGTAAAAATGGAGTTTGAAGGTGGCAGGTTTTTAGATGGATGATTGGAGGAAGCTTTTGGATTAGCAAATTTGGATGCCAATTTATATTTTATTACTTCTATGAGACTTTTATGAATCTACATAGCTTTTGAATTATATTTTTGCTTTGTGGGCCTTTGTGGCCTTTGAGATTTTCTTTTTGCTTTATGGACCTTTATGGCCTTTGAGATTTTCTTTTTGCTTTATGGACCTTTGTGGCCTTTGAAAATTTTATTTTTTCTTTGTGGGCCTTTGTGGCCTTTGAATTTTTTTCTTTTGAATTTGGATTAGATTTTCTTTTATTTTTGCATGTCTCTTTGAGGAGACAGGTTGATCCTTTGATATATGTGGATATTGGTATGGAAGCTTTTAACATTTGGCACCCAAATTTCTTCCAAGAGCAATGGGATGGGTGTATGGAGATGAATGATATGGAGGTGTTATGGATGAGTTAATGTAGGTCAAATTTTGAGAGGGCCTCAAGGATGTGTGCCTTTGCTATTCTTGATGAATAGAAGATAGAGGGATGTAGGTCCCCAATATAGATGGAAGGGTTGATGAACTAGGGTTTGGATGTTAAGGATCAAGGATAGATGAAAGGTTTGATGGACTAGGATAAAGACGTAGGATAGATGGAAGGTTTTATGGAATAGGATAAGGACCTAGGATAGATGGAAGGTTTTATGGACTAGGATACTTATGTTTATTTTGATGGAATCTGGACTTACGATGGATACCAATGTCTTGAGCGTGAGACCTGTATAACCAAGGCCATGATAATATGGATTTTTTTAGATATAAAGGGGTTCTAGGATACCTTGTTCATGAAGGCCTAACCCTTTAACTTTTTAGTTCATACTTTTACACATTTGTTTGCCAACGAGATATGTATTATTTATGAAACAAGATGCAAGTCCATCATGAGGTGGATGTGATATGGAAGGAATAACAAGATCTTGGAGTAAACCACCTTGAATAAAAGTGAGGTAACCCATTTGATAGGTAAGGGGCTTATGGATAGCTTGAATAGGGGTGATAAACTCTTGTGGAGGATTGTGATCATGAGGGGAATCAGGATGAATGATATGATCTTGACATGGGGATGATGGGCTACTTTGATCTTGACTTGGAAAAGGATCATGAGGTGTAGGAGATGGAGTAGCTTTCTCTTTATTAGGTACAGAATCATCATGAAGTGGTGTGAAAGGCATATATTGATCATGAGAAGGATGAACATCATCATGGAATGAAAGGGTATCCTTGAATGGAGGTATATCTCGATCTTGATGAGGAAGAGAATCCTAAGATTTTGTGGAAAGCATATCTTGATCATCAGATGGCAGGACATCATTGGATATGATGGAAGAACTATCATGAACTTGGGATGCAATGGGATCATGAGATGGTATGGATTCATTAAATGATGTGGAAGGTGGCCTTGGAAGGATACTTTTCTCTTGAGATGGAAGGGGATCATCTTGGATGAAACAAAAGGAGATAAGGGAATCATCATGAGGTTCTTGAGAGATGGGATCTTGGTCAAATATTGGAGGGGGTTCAAGGTTTTTGGTATCATTGGATGGAGTGGAAAGAATACTTTAATTTTGATGTGTAGGGGAGTCTATGCTAGCATGCTTTGGACTAAGAGATTGAAATGAATCATTGGATGTAGATGGTATGATGGGAGAGGATGGTTGTATAGATTCGTTAACTTAGGTGAAAGACTCGTGAGGTTTATTTTGACTTATGGGGGATGAAGATAAATGCACGACATGGTAGGATTGCACAATATTATTTTTGTTTGAGGAATTAGATTTCTTTGCACATAATTCTTCAAAATCTTCATCAACAAGGGTCTTGGATGATGGGGATGATGTATTTCGTGCTAGTATTCTTTGGAGAAAATCACAAAAGGATTCTTTGGTTGATGGATTAGAGCTTGTGAAGTTGGATGGTGATGTTGGTGTAGGACTAGTATGCTTTGATATAGGAATTTTATTAAATGGTGATGGAGGACTAGTAGATGGAGTGGTGTATAATTCCAAAATTAAGGTGGTATTTCCCTTGTCAATAGTATCATCGAGATGACCTAAGATTTCTACAAAGTTCTCATCGTCACTAGGAGCAAAGTTTGACCCACCTCGGAGGATATATGGTTTTGGATTATCTTCTTGATTAGGCGAAGGGGCTCCTTGAAGTATGACCTTGGGTTTTGGATCGTCTTCATGATTAGGTGAAGGGACTCCTCGAAGTATGACCTTGGGCTTGTGACTAGGATTGTTAAGGATTAGGACCATTTTAGGAAAGTTTTGGGATGTTTTGAGGATGTAGGATAATTAGTGAAATTTTGGGAAGGTTATGGATGGTTTAGGGATGATTATTATGATGGATGAAGCATGAGACCCAAAGGTTATGATAGGTGATGATGTTTGGTTGTGATTGAAAATGTTTGTGACAAGAATGCAGTTCAAATGCAAAAGCACAATGTCTAAATGTTTTGAATTGACTTGAAGAAAACCACAACCTATGGCTAGTTAGGACAATATTTATTGGGTTCCCACATGGATTTCTCCAGCCATGCCTATTCAAAGAGGATGACAATATTTTTTGGCTAGTTAGGACAATATTTACAGTTGGGTTCCCACATGGATTTCTCCAACCATGCCAATTCAAAGAGGATGGTCATAATATTATTAAATGAATTAAATATATGAAAAATATGGTAAAAAGGAGTAAATTAACATTATGATATAATGAAGAATAAAAAATAATCATATTTGGATCCACTTAATGATTGGAAAATTTTGAATAAGAGGACACTTTTAATGAATTTTTTTATGTGTCTACAAGTGTTATTGATGTTGTAAATATGTGTTGTGAAAGTGGATTATCTTGTTTAATTTATATGGTTTATTTTTTTATTGTATATATATGTAAATGAAAATAAACATAAGATTAAAAGGTAATCAGTAAACTTGGCCATGCTTCACACTTTTGGAATATCTATTTACATGATGTATGACAAATTGATGGTTGTGGAGGAATGGGATTCCTTCAATGTGTGTGTTCAACTACCTTCCCTATTGACAATTGGAGCGTGGAAAGAGCAGCTAATGAGTTTGAGTTAGATGCTTCATTTGTAAATTATACTTTTGAGTTAACCAATATTCCTTTTTGCAATAGATTGACTCAATTGGCCTAATTATATTTAATGTAATTATCATTGAGGGTTGTAGTTTTTTACTTGATGTATTATTAGATATTGAATGATTTAATGGCTATAATATTTTATGTACTTGTGAGATTACCTTATTAATGAAATTCACTTTATGATTATTTTGTGTAGATAGTTATCAAAATTGTGACTGATAGACTTTTAGAAAGAATTGAACCTGTGATGTTGACTTTTAGTTTCACTATCCCATTTGAAATTTCTAACCACATTCAATGCACCTAAAACATGTTGTAGACACATAAAAAAAATTCATTAAAAGCGTCATCTTATTCAAAATTTTCCAATCATTAAGTGGATCCAAATATTATTACATTATTATTCTTCATTATATCATAATATCAATTTCCTCCTTTTTACCATAATTTTCATATATTCAATCCATTTAATAATATTATAACCATTTTAATATTCTCCATTATATCCTTCTTCTAACCTCTTCCACATCCATTTTATCAGCTATTTATCCTATTTCACTTCTCTTATTCTACTCATCTCATGAATGTGGGATATACTAGAATCCAAGTCAATCTTTTATCCCACATTCACTATGCAATCTAGATTCACCCTGAGGACGCCTATTTAAACATAGCCCCCCTATCATCTTTGAATCATCCACATTCATTGCATTTTAGTTATCTTTGCATCCGCTTTTAGCACTCTTTTGTTTTGCACTCTTTTGATATCTGTTTGCTTATAGTATAGTTGCATTCATCACTAGCATTTTGCATTTCTCTCATTTTAGCTTCATTTGAATATCTATTATATCCGTCAATCATAACCTCTTGTGCATGCTTCAAAGAGCATATATTTTCTCAACACAAGATTGTGATTGTAGGAAAACAATGGAGTAAATCCCTGTTAGCATGCATGTGTGTTTAGATTAGATATTTGCTTTTGCATGTGTGTGTTTCTTGTAGGTAACTTCATTGGGGATGTTGGAAACCTAAATCTTAATCTCATAAGATCTCAAAACCATTTTTTCTCCATCTACAAATGTAAATTTTAATTTGTATATGCAAGATATCTAAAATAATTAATGCAACATTAAGAAATGCCTTTAGTAGTTTACTAGAATAAGAATGCAGTGTAGTTCACTTATTCACACCTTAGTTAGACCCCTATTGATTGTGTTCATAAGATCAAAGATATGTATGATGCAAAATGTCTAGATGAAGATAAATGTGTTCTTTGAATGATTATATAGATTTAGGAACAACCATGCTTTGATTCCACAACCTTTTGATTATATGATGTATAATCAATCACTTATAATGAGTTATTGTTGTTATGAAATTAGGCTCCTAAGAAATGTCTTTTTATTTAATGATCTAGAAAACAATTTAGACAAATATGATTAACAAATTCATAAATAAAAATCAAATTCTAAAAATAATAACTTTAAAATGTGAGAATTTGAATTTTGAAATCAAGAAAGAACTCAAAAAATATGATTGTGATTGCAATTGTAATTATAACCAAGATATGTAAAATAAAATTAAAAAACTTAAAAACAAATAAAAATCATAATAACCAAATAAAAAACCATTTTACATTTATATCTGTTTAATGATATTGACCTAAATTAAATATTGACTTCACACAACATATCTAAAACAAATCTAAAGCTTAAAAAAATTCTCTCGATATATATTTCAAATAATTAGAAGTTACAATCATAAAGCAAATACCAATCCTCATGTTGTATTTATATACCCTTTAGCATTTTCAAGTGTCACCACCAAATTCCATATACAAACCTTATTATGTAATTCCATGACTGAATACACTAGACAATCATTTTAGAAAGAATTTCGTGTGATAAAAGCTTCAAGTCGTTCAAAAACACATACTAACAGTCAGTCTGCTGACAGTTAACAAAGTACAATACAAAAAATCCATGACCAGATCTCTAAATTTTGTCTTCCCTCATTTGTTTTCTCTGGTTCATTTTCATGAGCTCCATGCAAAACTCTTTATCATCACAGTTGCAGGATTCAAAGATCTTCTTGAAAGCCTCTATTCTACCAATATACTTGTGGTGATAGGCTCTAAGATACTTCAAGTACTGTGACTGAGAATTCTTCAACTTCTCTTCCTTGTGCAAGATAGCACCAGGACTTTCCTCTCCCTTACACACACTCTTCCCCCACTGAGAAACAGGGTTGCTCCCAAATCTCTCAATCTCACCATCAAGCAAAGACTTTATCACACTGTTATTCCTCTGCCCTTCAGGCAAAAGAAGACGAAGATCACATCTCTCAGAAGGACTAAGGTACGTATCCCAAGCATCCCATGTTAGAATCTCTGAAAGATCTTCAAGGTCTTGCAGTTTTTCAGGCACTGTAACTTTCTCTGATATTTCAGGACTCCTTATCATGCACTCATTTTTCATACATCTCTCAGTAATCCCCACTTCCTTACTGCAGTGGTCATTACTTTCGACCATTACATCATCTTGGTCGATAACTTTCGACTTTTTCTGGACTCCTTTTCTTTGGGTTTTTTCCTTTTCAAGTGGAACAAAGCATGGGAGCTCTGGGTTTTTATGAAGATTTCTTTTGGCAGCCTTCCTTTTCTGGTAAGAAATTTTGCTTCTGTCAATGTGATACTGACAGAGTCCTCTCGGGAGAATGCGGGGATTTGTGCACCGCCATTTTTTAGAATCTGATTTCGTGCAGCGTAAGTTGTCTGGTAGATTGCACTCTGTCGCCTTTTTGTTCTTCATGATTTTCATGGAAGGTCGATTGTTGTGATAAGCAGGTGCCCGTCTGCCCACAGTTCTTATTCAGATTAAAAATGTAGGATTTCTCAAACGCTGCGAAATAGCAAGCTATTCGCATGGTCGTGACTGTTACGATCTGTCGACCAGCGTGTTTTAATTTTAGTTGTCCAGTTAAACTATGTTGTCGTTTATTTATTGCAGTCGATTCTGATTATTTTTCTTAACGTAGAATTTCATTGATAAATCTTTCATAGCAGAATTATTAAGTCCATATTGAAATTTTGGGTGTTTCTTATCAATATTTCGGATCACAGTTCATGAAATATGGATTCAAAATGTTAGGGAAGAAAATTACAATCTAGTCTATATGTCTTCGATTTTATTTATATTTTTTTTCATGACATTTTTTATTTTATGATTCATTAGAGTGTAATCTAAAATATTGATGAAGAAAAAACTTACATAATCAAATTTTAAAAAATTCTAACAAAAATTACAACATATTGAATCAACTTGTTAAAAAGCTTAAAGAGGAGAAAACAGAACAGAAATTTTATAAGACAATCTAAGAAATAACTTAATAAACTTTCACACTTCCTCCAAATCATAGTCCTATAAAACCAGTTTGAGCTTAGAAGTCTGTCTCATCTGTTATTGTTTTGGTGGAGGTTGATATTGAGCGAATGGAATGGCATTTGCTAAAATTCAAATGAAGTTTTGGTGAGGGTCAAATTTGCAGTAAATTGTGTTAATCTGTGCCTGTTCACTACTCATCTCATTAGCCATAATGAAAAACAGGAGTTTGGGCTAAAGTTGAAATTTACTTGAATCAGATGAACAAACTATTTAGGGAGAGAATCGCAACCCTTGGTCCCATTCCCTACCTTTTTGTAGGAAAAATAAATACACCTGTGGTAGATTTATTATTAAATAAATCAAGTAGTTGGGATTAGAATAATAAATTTAAAATTGAATTAATATAATTTTAATAAATTAAATGTGATATTTAGTTTAAATTTAAATGAAAGAATATATCATTTAAGATGCATAGATTTTATTTATAAATATGTAAAAAATAGTGTTTTGTTTAGACAAATAATTCATAGTTTGAAATTGATTATACTTTATTCTTGTTCAAATTCACATCTCCAAAACTCATTTGTTTGATTACGGAAGTAAATATGTTGCACACAAATGAAATTGACTTGCAAGATTGAACTAACAAAGAATCGAAGTTTGTAACTTTATACACCAAAAAATGCTCATGCGAACATGGTAAGTCCAATGATGATTGAAATCCCAAAAGTAAGCCATCAATGCTTGAAAA
>VDFB02010671.1:0-21330 GCA_007258455.2 Sequoia sempervirens | reverse complement strand
AGCAATAAGAATATTGATACTTTGTCCCATGGATGTTTCCTCAGCATAATTTCAAGGTTTTACCATGTAAATCTATGTCTTCTTGTATATCATTCTATTATCCTAATTATATTTTATGTTATTTCTTTGCAACTAACTTGCACATTGTAATATTATTTTATTATGTGAGTTCATGTTTCCACAACAAGTGGTATTAGAGGAGTTATGTTTGCAACATGCATGTTAGGATTTGGTGTTTGTTTTCTAGCATCAAATGGTGAAGGTTTTGAATGCAAGGTTCAAGGTGGAGAAGTTTAATGGGAAGAATAAATTTGAGATGTGGAATATCAATATGTGTGACTTGTTGGTGCAATAAGGATTGCACAAGTCATTAGTGGGCAAGTCAAAGAAACCTACGAATATGATTAATAAGGGCTAGGATGATTTGGATACAAGAGCTCTTAGCACAATTCAGTTGTGTTTAGGAGATGATGTTCTTTTCAATATTATTGGAGAGGAAATAGTAGTAGGCTTATGGAGCATAATGGAGATCCTTTACATGACAAAATCCTTGAAAAATTTAATCTACTTGAAGAGGTAGATGTACAATTTATGAATGAAGGTACAAATTTTTTTGATCATTTAAATGTTTTCAATACTTGTATGTGTCAATTAACTAATATGGGTGTAACAATCAAAGATAAAGATAAGGAAGTCATTTTATTGTGTTCATTACTTGAATCCTAGAATCACTTAGTCACCTCCATTAGCTTTAGCACAACTGACACTGTTGAATTTGATTCTTTTGTGAGAGATTGGTTGTCTGAAGAGGTGCAAGGGAAATATAATACAGAAACATCCACACTAGAAGAAATGGTCGCTAGGGGTTGATCCACAAAAAAGGGGAAGATTCGAGAGGTACATCTAGATCTAAGTAAAAAATCAAAAAGGGTAAGGGAAAATGTTGGTACCACAACACATCAAGGCATCTCAAGAAATATTTTTGGAAGAGCAAAGAAGACCAAGATGACTACAAAAAGGACACAAATTTGGTTGTGATACGTTTGAATATATGATCGATGAAGTACTATTTTTTTTTAATATCTTGTAATACCATGAGAAAATTCTTATTAGATTATGGTGCTTTTGTTGCATATGCCCTTATTTCTAAAGATCATTGTTCTAATTTTTTGGACCCCAAATCTAAGAAGTATATTTTTTTGGTTATGGTGATGGAGTTAAAGGATACAATTTTTAGGATCCTACAACCCACAAAATCTTCATTAGTAGAGATGTAGTATTTGATGATTATTTTCTCATAAAATTAGACATGGTAGAAGTTGATATAAAACATAAACACGTATCACAATATCAATAAATTCAATTGGAAATTCATCCATCTATAGAAAATAGGGAGCAAGAAGAAGCTTCTAAAGAAGGAGGATGCAAAAAATATATAGGAAAATGTGGAAATGCCACAATGTTCTCTAAGGAGATCTATATGGGTCAAAAATCCACCTAAAAGGTATGCTTATTATGTTTCATCGATTGCTTTAATTTTTAATGATGGCGAGTCTAGTTGTTATCAAGAAGCAATTGATTGTACTAAAAGTGATAAATAGAAAATAACAATGAAAGAAGAAATGGATGCCTTGGACAAGAATGAAACATGGGACATGGTAGAGGTCCAAAGGGCAAGAAAGTTGTTGGTTGTAAATGGGTCTACAAACTGAAGAACAATTTTGATGATAAAGTTGAAATGCATAAGGCAATACTTGTAGCAAAAGGATATTCTCAAAAGGAAGGTATTAATTTCCATGAATTTTTTTTACTAGTTTATCTTGTTTCTATTTAGGTTGTATTAGCATAAGTTGTTTTACTTGATCTCGAGTTAGATAATTTAGATGTTAAAACAATATTTTTACATGGATATTTGGATGAGGGGGTATATATAGAAAATTCATAAGGATTTGTTTAGGATCAAAAAATAAAAAAATTGCAAACTCAAGAAGTTATTGTATGGCCTAAAATAGTCACCCAATCAATGGTACAAGAATTTTGATTCCTTCATGGTGAACCAAAATTTTACAAGTGAGTATGACCATTGTATTTACCTGAAAAAATTTAAAAATAGTTTATTCATTATCTCGGTGCTATATGTTGGGAATATGTTTGTAGCAAGAAAAATCATGATTGAGATTAGTAAGCTAAAGGGTTAATTGGATAGGACATTTGATATGAAGGATCTAGGAGAAACAAAACAAATTTTGGTCATGAAAATACACAGAGTCAAGGAACATGGTAAGATTTGGTTATCACAACAAATGTATGTAGAGAAGATCCTCATAAGATTCAATTGATGAAAGTAAAATCGGTTACTATCCCTTTAGCTTCCCATTTTAATTTGTATTCAAGTTTATGTACTATTTGTAGACACTTAAAAATTTCTTGAATGATACTACACACTTGAATCCGACATACTAACATCATTTCATAAATGCATCCTCTTTTTATTTGTTTAATTAAATAAGCCTAGTTAATTAATTGAATGCATCACTTTCATCTTTTGGTCTAATTAATCTAATGAGGTTAATTCATATCCTTTCACACTAAAATTTCACCCTATTTAATTAAATAAATCAAATTATTTAATTTAACACCCTAAGTCCTCTTATTTAATTAAATAATCCTATATTATTTAATTAAATACAATTTTGAACTGCTTGTTCATTAAATAAGTTAATTATTTAATGGATATCATATCATTCCTCATCTCGCACATTCAAATTTGGTTATAATTACTAAATTACTAATTTCCCCTCCCATCCACTTGCATAGGGAATATTCTCCTATTTGGCTCCAAAAAGGGAACAATTTCTTTCAAACAAACTTTGTAAAAAAGTTTCAAAGTTGTTACAAAGTGTGTTTGTTTGAATCATTCTTATCACTTGATCTTTCCTTGATCCATGTGATCTTTGATTCTCATCCATTAATGAGAATCCTTGATCCATGTTTCCCCCTTCATTCAATATTGACCATTGATAGATCAAATCAATCTAAGCCCTTAATTTTTCATTTGCTTTCCTATAAGTACATCACCATTTGGAGAGAAATGGATCCATATTTTGATAGAAAATTTGTGTTGTTGAAATTCATACTCACTTGCATCCATATTTAGCATATTTTAAAGAATTTTAGATTAATCTTCATATTTTTTAGTTTAAAGCATCCATTAATGGCATCCATGTTAGCTAAGTTTACACTCATTTTAGCATATTTTGCATCCATGGATTGCATCTTTGAAGTTTTTTTCCATTTATTATAGCTTGCATCCATTATCATCAAAGCATCTTAGCATTTGGAACTCATCTTTATCATGTTAAACTAGTTTGCATCCATGTTTTGTTCATATTGCATTAGTTTCATTGGTTTTTATCAATAAAATATATTGGAACAACTCATATTATCCAAGGGATTGGGAAAGGGTCACCATTCCACACCAATGTGACACCACTCCCCCAATGGGATAAGATTCGAGTTCTTAGAATAGGTTTTCTTTATGTTTTCATGTGTATTTCATGATTAGCTTAATGGCCTCCTAGTTTTTGATGATTTTGAATATCTCATTGGGATCATGGCTTAGGGGATTAAACAGGCTTTAAATTCATTTGGATCTAGCATATTTAGTTCATACTATGACTATGGTCACACTTTGGCGCTAGAAGGAGGGCCATACTAACCGAATGTGATGAATTTCTCTTTAGATTCCCATGTTCTTGTGTTTGCAAATACATTGACACTTTTTATGGCTTCAGCAATGCATCTGATATGTGTCGCTATACAGTGACGCACTTTGGTTTAAATTCAGAGACACATATTTATATAGCGATGTATTTTATCTTTTTTTGGTATCATGAATTTAAATTTGGCAACGTGTCAAATATAGTGATGCAATTGATGTCTATGTTTTACTACAGAACGACGCACGTGATTTTCACCATAGTGATGTACCTCTGATATGGAAACACACTGACATATTTAGGTACACAATTGATTTCAGCAATGCTTTTTACTCGTAAACAAAAATAGAGAACTAATTTTCACATGTGCTTTAAATTTTTTATTTCATATGCTCTCTTATATCTTGCTAACATCTGGTTTTTTGTTTTTTGAGGCTAACTGGTTTTGCAAATTTGAAAACATTTGAAGTGAAGGAGCATACTATACATTGTAAAAAAGTGTTTTTTTACACTTATGGGACAATTATAACCCATCATATGTCGCTTTACTTTATGTTTTAGGACAACTAAACTTCCATTGGGTTTAAAATTTACTTCCAAAGTTGGTTAAAATTGGACCCCTACATCCTCATTTTGTGATATTGGCTTAAAAATTGAACAAAACAAACACATACTTCCATTGGTGCTTAAAATGAATGAGTTCTTGCTTTGCTTGTGTGAACTTGTAGTGCATATCCACTCCCCTTGTGCTTTGTGTGATCTTGGGTGAAGAGAAACACTCAAGTGTACGTTCTTTACTTTGGGTGCGCACTTGTAGTACATATCCACTCCCCTTGCGCTTCATGTTATCTTGAGTGAAGATAAATACTCAAGTATACTTTCATGCTTTATGTCACCCTTAATAGAGGACTTACTATGAGATACATCCCGTAACGAAAAAATCATAGGAAAGTTCTCATAAGCATGTTTACCGACGGGATTTAAATAAAGGATGTGAAATCATGGGAAATTAGTATCAATTTGGGGCATCCATAACATACTACTTCTAATCCCATGCCTTAAGTGGAACAAGAATGATTGAAGAGCCAGTGATCCCACAATAGTGGTTTACACTTTTGGCCTAACTGACACTCTGGAGAGTATTTTTTAACACAATCTCCACATCTTCGGCACCTATAGCGATTAAAACCCATAAGGAATTTGAAGATGATGTAAACTAGAGTCTTGTCACATCTTTTGTCCTGTAGGATTCTAAAAATATTTTTTCAATTTTTGGAATCGATTGCACTTCTTTCCATCTCCCACAAAAAATTGGTTTTTTTCAAAAACAGCATTTTTAAAAAGTGACGACAATCAGATAATGCATAACTTTTTTCCATGAAGGATAAAATTCCAATTCTTTCCAATTTAGATTTATAACTCCGATATCTAGTGCTTCCACTTGGTTAGATAGTTTTTTATTGAATATTTTTTCTTTAATCAAGTTTCGAAGTCAATCAAATGACAATTTAGACATAGCTTAATCGTGATAACATACATAATCTCATCAGATGTATCAAAAATTTTCTCTTTTTTTGTTGGATCAAGGACTCAATATTGGTGCACTCATATTTTTAAATTATTTTTATAATCTTCATTTTTCCAATTTGTGCGTAATGGTAGATTTTTGTTTTCTATGAAAAACCTATATTTAATAAAACTTAAAAAATAGATAGATAATAAACCAAAACATACTAAAATTGTATTCATTGGATAGCTCGTTCTGAAGGCTACTCGATTCCATGTTTGGTTTCTAAATATTCCCCCATTTTCATCCTCAACCTGAGCTTGAAAGCGTAAAGTTTTAGGTTTTTGTGTGAACAAATTAAAAAATTAGGGAAAAAGGGGTTCAAGAGGAACTGTGGGTTCTAGCTGGTTTCCCTTGTGGTTCTATAGTGAACTGTGGTTCATTCGGTGGTTCATTCAAACCCCCACTAATATGCATTTTTCCTTTTTTTTTGGGCGGAAATGTGGGCCCAATAGTTAATGGGTTCACTCGAACCCTAGTTCGGTCGAACCCCTTTATGGTTCGGTCGAACATGTAGGTTCATGCGAACCCCTAAAACCAATTTTTTTGCCATGGGGTCGTTTTTTCTCAAATTTCCTTCCTCTTCAAAAGTGTAAACCACTTATGTGGCTACACCACGACCTTAAGTGGCCAAGCGGATGAATATGTTTCATGGTGTTCTCAGTTTTTTGTCATTAAGAACCTTATTTAAGTAGTGGCCAACTTTGTGCTTCCAAAGAGTTCTTTGAACTGGTGCATTGGAATTTATTTCCAAGAAGTTACTTGCCATGTCCAATTTCAGTTAAAGTGTACAAATTAAGGGTTTATCCTTAACATACCTCTACACTTTTCCCTAAAATTGCATTTAAAATCATCTCTTCTACTGCAAAGCACATGAGGCAATCCCACTAAGAAGAACATCCCCACTTGATCTAGGAATGTTTTTGCTTGTGAGTCAATTTGACACATTGTTTGGTTCCAAAACATCTTAAACACACATCAACAAGTTTTTCAAATTTCAAACCCTTTGGATCAAGTATGGATACCTTTTGAAAAGTCCTAATATTACTACTTGTCCCTAAGGATTTTATCCTTAGAGGCTTCTAAATATTTGGACTTATATCTAAATCCACACTTTCCAAAGTTAACATAGGGATCTATGGCCTTAGCTACATGACTTTCACATAATGGACTTTGTGAAATGAAGGTTTCTTTGACATTTACATTTTATTTTGAATATTAATTAAGATTTTCTTGATGTGATAATGAAACAATCTCACATAATCAAATATTAAATCAAATGAACACCCCACATTGATGTGCGTTCAAAACATTGACTCCCAAAACACAAGCAACATTGAGACAAGGAAAGTATTGCAAAATCTTGATTCCAAGTTCTATTTTACCAAAATCATTGAGTTTCATTATCCAAATCATTGAGTTCTATTACCAAAAGCATTGAGTTCTTAAGGTTTTATCACTTTATAGGTATAACATGCTTCTCACCACTTTGGTCTTGCAAAACAAAGTTCCCTTTTAGGTTAACATTTTGAGTCAAAACATTTCATCCATCTTCACACATTTTTCACATCCCCAAACAACTTTAGAAACTTTTGGACACATCAACACTCTTTAGACTTAGGCAAAACATCAAACCAATCCCCTAACTTATCTATGTTTGTGAAATGGATCCTTTTCCATGCATTGAATTGAGTTGGTTAGCACATTTTGTGGACAAGTTTATCTTAAAGGTCACAAGTCTACCTTAAATATTTACAAGTTCATAACACCTTTCATCAAAACATCAAAACTATTTGTCTAAAAGTTTTTTCCCAAAAGTTTAGAAAGTTCACCCCCCATATCATTCACCCTTTTCATCACCCATTCACACCATTGGTCCAAAACAACTTAGAGGGTCCCTTTTACCAAAATTTGAGTCAACTAGAGAGTTTCAACATTATAAATCTCAACATACTTCTCCCGTAGGTGACCCAAAATTTATGGTTACAACAAGATCACAACACAAGAGAATCATGGAAAAACCAAAGCTACATCCACCACAAGTGATCCAAACCCACAAGAATTTGATCCAAGGAGCCATTCTACCCCCTCACAACAACCGCATAATCCATTAGGAATGTATGAGGTAGAAGATGTCACAAATAACCCACTTGAGCTTACCAAGGAAGAACTCATTGAGTATAAACAAGATCATCAAACCTTAGAAAATGCAGCTCCAAATTTTCTCGCACAAAACTTGACACAAGGATTAACCCAATCTAAAAATCAACCAACTCCATCCTTGGTACCAAGTCAAACATTAACTCCTAGTCTTGCAACTAGGATTGCCACCGATTTTGGTCACACTCTCCCTTTGGGAAGAAACACACTTTTGGGTACCCAAAACACCAACCTTCCCCAAGACACCACTTGGACACCAAAATTTGGTGCCCCACCTCAATCTTCCACCACCATTCAAGAACACCCTCTACATCCATACAAAACACTTACATTCCACAACACCATGACAACCTGACATTTTGAGTGCAACCATCTTCATCCATCACCACAAGTACCCATAATGTGCCAAACGTTACACAAAGTAATGTGAACCAAGTGCCTCAAGTGGGAAAACAAGGGCAAGTTAACACCCTCACATGAGGTATGCAAGGTCAACCCTTAACAAGTGGCTCCAACAATCCCATTGACACATCAAAACAAGCGATCACCCAATCTACTCAATTCAATCCAAAAAACACATCAAACCCATCCATCCTCAATCCAAATCAAAATAACACCTTGATCACGAACCCCATCAACCAAGGTAATACCTTGGTCCCACATCAAACACAACAAGGGAACCCTCAACACACCGATCAAGGGAACCCTTCTCATCTATTGATCCAAGGACAAAATGTGCCATTGACATCACAATACCAAATGGCACCATCATCATCTTTACCATGGGTCCCCCAAAACATGCAAAATCAAATGGGGCCCCAACCTTACATTCATCCATCCCAATCAGTTATCTTACAAGGAATGCTAAACCAAAAAAACCCGCAACCACCTCAAATCAATCCACAACCCATGATCACCCAAAATCCATCCCAACATCAAAATGCCTCCACATTGCCAGAACAAAAATCTCATGCTTTATCCTTGCAACAAGCACAGTAGGCTTACCAACAAGCATTGCAAGCACAACAAGCTTATCAACAAGAATTACAACAACAACAAGCCCAAGCTCAAGCCTTGCAATAACAACAAGCCCAAAAACAAGCATTAATCGCACAACAACAACAATCCCAACAACAAGCCTTGGTCACACAACAACAAGCTTTGCTAGCACAACAATACACCCAACAACAACAAGTGCTTGCACAACAATAACAACAAGGTGTATACTATAATCCCCAACAAAACATCGTCAATCCAAATACATTAGGAGCTTATAAACCTCTACCACCATCACCTTCATAATATCAAACACCACCCTACACACCATACAACACCCCATCATATCAAAAATCCACTTACAATTCATCTGCCATCCCACAATATGAAACATATGCTCCTCCACCAAACTTGCAAGACAATATGTCATCGCAGCTCAAGGCGCGCACAAAAAAAATAGGATATCCAAATGGAAAAAATGAAGAAGCCACATACACAACAAAACGTATGCCCATACCCATTCTATAGGAACATCATAATGGTACATTTCCCTCTTAGTTTTGAGGTCCCAAAATTTGATAAATACAAAGGGAGGGGGAATCCTATGGATCACATCAAATAATTCCATGTCATGTGTATGGAGGTTTCCTACAATGATTCCTACTTGATTTTCCTCTTCCCACGCAGCTTGGTGGTCCCAAAAATTGATTAGTTCTCACAATTGCCTAAGGCATCAAAAAATTCCAAGAAATAATTGATAGGTTCATAGACCATTTCTCCTTTAATCTTGACATGGATAGAATATTTATACACACTCAAGCAAAACAAAGGAGAATCCTTCACTAATTTCTTACAAAGATGGAGACAAAGAGCTAGTAAGAGCAAGTGGCCCATTCTCGGCGAACAACAAGTGGGGATTATCATAGAAAATGTTGATCCAGATCTATCCTTCCAATTAAAGATGCAATGTATCACCACTTATGATGAGTTTGTCCCTAGGGCCCTCAACATCGAGAGAGCCCTAATCTCACAAGGAAACATGCAAGAGTATAGAGACAATTTCCCATCGACCAGTTCAAGTGATAAGCCCTGCATCTGGCTAAGAATAAGAACATGACGAATGATGGCATTGTGGATGTTGAAGTGGTCATAAGTTCCCCTAGTCCAAACACCAACCAACCAACCATCACACAAACTGTAAATCAAACATCACCGCCACAAAATAACTAAATCAATAACACTGAAACTCAACAAAGAAGACCCCCCAATAAGAATTACTACCCTAAATGCTAATACACACCATTGGGGGAACCTATTGAATCTTCCATGCAAAAATTGGTATAGTCAAACTTGATTACACTCCTCAATTTCCAAAACTACCGAGAACCACAAGATAAACCACTGTGGTAGAACAAAAAGGATCTTTGTGACTTTCACAAGATCAAAGGACACAAAACATTGAACTGTATGAAGCTCAAGAATGTTATCCAAGACCTTATCAATAATGGAGATGTATCTATTGATGTACCAAGTTGATAACCAAGACCTCAAGATATACAAGACCCCACAGCTAGATCACAAGAAGGGAAATGACTATGGAAAAGGGAAGAATTACACTAACATAGGACATGTCTATTCCAATGTGGTTGCCTCTTGTGACAATGTAGTAACAGTCATTACCATCAAAGGACCTAGTGCAGAGTGTGGGGTCACCAAACAATGTGGCAAGGTTACAATCCAAGGAGCCTCATCTCAACCTAGAGTACAACCTACATTTCCAACATCAAACCCTAGCAACTACAGTCTACTTGACTAGCTAAAGAAGACCCCCGCACAAATCTCTATTTTGGAACTATTGAAGCTATCCCCCGCACATAGGGATATCCTATAAAATGCTATGGTAGGGCATATCACTACCCCCCATCTTCTCATCTTCTCAGAACATGACCTCCCAATGCAACCATCTCACAATCATGCTTTACATCTTGAGGTCATTATTCATAAGAATAAGGTTAAAAGAGTCTTAGTAGATGGAGGTGCTAGTCTAAATGTTTGCACCCTTCAGTTGGTCAAGAACTTTGGTTATTCAAAGGATGCTATTGAAAAAATAAAGAGTACAAACATAAGAGCATATGATGATCAAGAACGAGTGTTGCAAGACATCTACATTCCAAGTGCTAAATCTTGACCTCCCATACAACATCCTACTTGGTTGACCATGGATTCATGCCATGCAAGTTATAGCTTCTACCTATCACCAATCTGTCAAGTTTCCTTTTGAGGATAAGGAAGTTACTATCCATGGAGATCCTGAGCCCTTTTACTATTGCAAAAACCTTGAGGCCAAATTCTACAAGATCCCCCAGATACCAAAGAATGATGAAGGGCCTACATCCTCCTCCTCACCCATCTTCCCTCACATCTACCTTGAAATCCAAAACTCCTATTGTGCAGAATATACCTGACATCAAGGCGGTAATCAAGGAAAATGGTTGTGGAGATTATACTCTAAAGAAGGACACTTTTGTGTTGGGAGAATTACCTCTTTCCCCCAAATCTCATGGAAAACCCACACCTATCAACAAAGTGATTGAGACATTAAAGCTTGCATCTACCACCTTCACCAAGTGGGGGGACTTGAAAAAAGATGTCAATGAGGAATATGTCTCCAAAATTCTCTATCAAGACAACCTACCCATGCTCGTTCTTCCCATGGAAGATGACAATAAAGGTTTACAACTAATGAAGGGATGGGAGTACAACAAAAATGAAAAGTTGGGACAAAATGATAATGATTTGCAAGAACCCATTGTTCCTGAGAGATGCCCAAAGAATCTTGGTTTAGGATGTACTATTAGCAAGGTTACCCTTATTGACAAAGGTACTTCTACTAAATGGGCTAAGGCTTCCTCTTAGTTACCAACATCACATGATACTACCCTAGATTACTTTCCCCTCAACGTTGCTGACTTATTTAAGGATAACTCTCTCTTTATGATATCCACAACATCTTTCACCCCAAAAATCCAAACCACTAAATTAAGCCTAGTATACCCCCAACTCATTGACTGAGACCAACAAGGACCACCTATTCTAGATATATTCAAAAATGATGAAGTAATCTCATAATTCATAGGACTCCACAACAACTTACCATGTGGGGATCACAAAGCAAGATTTGATATAGAGCTAGACACATAGACATACTATGGGGAGACGATTGAATCCTTCAGTCACAAAATTGACAACATGAGAATTGTTGGAAATATGTGCCTCAAACTATACAAGCTGAAACCTCCATTAGAGACAATTGGTGTGACATCTTCATTGTTTGGCCGACTAGCAGCTTGATTCATTCTAGTTTGTACAGTCGCTATGACCTTGCAAATGTCTTGTCGAAAGGTTGCATTGTGGAGTCTATCGCTGTGACGCAGTGTATTCATTATGACCTCATGGCTCGGGAGACCTTTGTCAATAGGCCATTCAATCGTATTTCGGGAGACTCTTGGCGACCATGGGCTTTAGGATAGCTAAGGGTTCTCGCTAAGAAGTCCCAGCGAATGAGAAGGTCACTTCGACAGGGAAACATTCATACATTCTTTGGAGTAACTCAAAAGTGGTCGAAAAGCGTCTTAACGACTAAAGGTTGTCTTGCCGATAGCCGATGGCTATCGGGGTAACTCAAGGATCACGGGAAGACATCTCGTGAACGTTGAAGGTCTCACCGACAGGAACATCTTTTGAAGTCTTCGGTGTAGCTCTTGGCGAATGTTTGTCATCGATGGAACACGGAGGTCTCGGTAAGAAGTCCCAGCGACTTTGATGAGTCTTGCCGATGATGAAGAGTCTTCGGGGTAACATATGGAGATCAGTATGTTCTCTCAATGAAGGGAAATGTCTTGGCAATGTGTGAACACTTTGGGGTAACCTTTATGTCTCAGAGAAACCTCTTGGCAATATCGGTATGTCTTGCCGACTATCCTTTGGAGCTCGATATGACTTGTGTCTTCGGTATACCTCTTGGTGACTCGCTATGGTCTCCTGGCGAATGCAATAGGTCTGGGCGACTTCTTGGTGACTCGATGTAACTCATGGAGCTCGATAGAATGTCTTAGCTATAACAGAGTCTCTTGGCGACATCGATTTGAAGTCTATGTGGCATCGGTGAGACACTGTTAGTGTCTCATCGAGATGCCAGTACATTGTGAATTCTATTGACCAAGTAAGACCGTCCTATGTGGAGTCTCGTGGATGAATAGGAGGAGCCGAATGGGAACAGTTGGAAGACAGTCATTTGCGATGATTTTGTGAGGAATTTCTATAGACAAATTTTGACATGGATATACTCTGTGATTACAATTTGTAATCGTTTGGTTGAATCGACATGTTGTTGAGTGATTATGTCAGTGGATGAATTATGTGGATTGTAATGTGAAGAATCTTGTACAAGAATGTTAATGGTGAATGCTGCTGTATAATGACACCAGAAAGACAAGTCTAGAATTTGTATGTAATTTCATTACTATAATACAAAGTGATTTCTCTTGGTGTGGTGGGTTTTTCTCCCATAAGGGTTTTCCCACATATATCTGGTGTTCATGTGTGATTGTCAAATACTTTGTTTTTGTTTTCTGTTTCTTAGTGCATCTTAATTGGACTATAATTGTAAATTTTAAAGTGTATCTACATTCTTTCTTGAGGTATTGACGTTAGGAGAATTTTTTTCTGCATCTGATTTTCCTTACAAGAATAACATGTAGATATTTAAGTTAAAACCACATAGTGGCACTTTCACATCACAAAATAGTAAAAAGAAAGGACGTATTCAAAGGTGAAAACCTCTATGAGGTACCCAATGAAGGATTCAATCCCCCTTAGTGCAATGCATCCAAAAAAGTCAGCAATACTAGCAGAGAAGGATACCCCAGTGAATGTAGGCATAGAAGAGGCACCTACGATAACCTTTTACACTGAATCATTGTTAGATGAAGAAAAAAAAACTTAGCAGCATTCCTAAAAGAGAGAAGAGAAAACTTCATATGGTTATACATAGATATGCTAGGGCTTGATCCTAATGTGGTAGTACATCATTTAGTAGTCTAACTTGAAGCCAAACCAGTGAAGTAGAAATTGAGAAAGATGCACCCTCAGATTGTGGTCCTAGTTAAAGTAGAGTTACAAAAGCTCCTTGATGTCGAATTTATCTAACCAATTGACTATCTTGAGTTGGTTTGCAATCTGGTACCAGTCTCCAAACCCACTGGGGGCATTAGAATATGCACAAATTTTATGGATTTGAACAAAGCATGTCCAATGGATGATTTCCCTCTTCCTACCATTGGTATCATTATTGATTTAACAACAGGACATGAAATGCTATCACTCATGGATGGATTTTCAGGCTACAACCAAATCATGATCACTAAGGAGAATCAACATAAAATTGTATTCACTTGTCCATGGGTAACATATTGTTGGAACATGATGTCGTTTGGGCTAAAGAATGTGGGAGAAACTTATCAAAGGACAATGAACCTAATCTTTCATGATATGATCCATAAAATAGTTGAAGATAATGTGGATGATATTTTGGCTAAATCAAAAACAAGGAAGAGCACATAGAGGTATTGGGAACTATCTTCAACAGGATCAAAGAATATAAAGTACGGTTGAATCCAAAAAAATGTGTTTTCAGGGTTACATTAGGGAAGCTTCTTGGCTATATCATGTCACAAACAGGAATAGATATAGATCCATAAAAATTGAAAGCAATCCTAGACATGGAACCACCACAAAAATTGAAACAAATGAGAGGGATATAAGGAAGGTTGCAATCCATTAGAAGATTCATAGCACAATTATCAGACAAGATCCACCCTTTCTCACATCTTCTCCATAAAAGAATAATATATAAGTGGGACGAGAAATTCGATAAATACTTTCAGCAAATCAAGGACTACTTATTATCACCTCCCTGAGTTCTTATGCCACCAATACCAAACAAGCCATTGATCCTATACATTTTAGCTACATCAACACCACTAGGTGCTCTTCTAGCCCAACACAATGAAACACGAAAAGAAAGATCCATGTATTATATCAACATGACCTTGGTAGGGTATGAAATGAATTACTCATCCATTGAGAAGGCATGCTTAGTAGTAGTCTTTGCTTCAAAAATGTTCATACATTACATGCTTCACACCAAATCAAGCTTATTGCCAAGATCAACCCATTGAAATATCTCTTATCTAAAGCAACCTGATTGAATTAAACTGTGGATGATATTGTGGGTGAAACTATCCTTGTAATTATATCTTAAGTTGGTGAATAAATTTGGATCAATCTTACGGACTTCCACAATTTCCTCATTTACTCCTCAATGTCAATCCAAGAGCGTATGATTGTGAACGATGTCACGACAATCTACCTAAGGGCTAAAACTAGTGGGGATGTATGCAATTATCTAACACAATGAACTTTTATCCTAAGATTTGGTTCAACTTCATTGTTTTTTTTTCCTCACAGAATCTATGATAGGAAGTGCACTAGGAACTATGACAGGAATACAATGATAGTTTATAACAAAAAATGTACTGACAGAAAATAGAGTTTGTCTAATAAATTGCCAATAATTAAATCCCAGTCTGCACAAATAATATTTCAATCCTTGAGTCTTAATGATTACTGTAACCAGATAATGAAATCAAACTCTAATTACACATGATTGTAAATGATCAGATTACGCATAGATAAGAAACTAAGCTTTAAATGAAATCACACATTTTATAATTAACAAATAACAGTTGATGAAATGAATCTTCATAATCACATTGCACACGAACAATTATAAGCAAAAAGGAAATGTTTCAAACATGAACAACATGTGACTAATTACTTTATGTTGAAAGAAAATACTTTCAAAATGACTCGCATATAGAACATTACCACACACTAAACTGAAAGTAAATCACTAAATCGGTACAAAGAGTGGGCCATGCTCCTTAACCATTCGGTGATGTAGAGATTAATATGTTCTCAACTTAGCTCGATCGCATACACACAAGGAAAAATAGACTTGAATAGTAGTAGAGGAATTTTATATTATATTAACATATGCAGTCTCAAACATACACATATTTATACTAACCCACACACTGATAAGTGATTATAGTTTGTTTGTGGCCTACGACCAACAAACTATTAAGTTTGCAATACACATAAATCCAATGAAACAACAATGGTCATTGGCCGCGAGTGTATGACAAGTTTTAACAAACATTGTTCAAAAATAACCACAGGTCAGCTAACCAAATGTAACATCTTTTTGTCCCATCTTTCATCTAGCTACTCGAACAACTTCCCCTGCTCATTTCTTGCCATTTCATCACAAATCAATTGGCATTTTGATAGGTAGTGGAATTTTCTAATTATTTCATTTCCTACTATATTTTACTAGATATCAAAACTTCTTGTGCCAAATAGTGACAGAAAGGAAGGAAAGGTGAGAAAAAGGGGTAAACAAAAGATAAAACTATTATGACTCTCTAACCCTCATTATTTCCCACCAGCTTGAGATTTTGCATGTCCTCATGCAAAAAGGAAGGAAATAAACCAAGATAACTTGGTCAATTTTTTAATAGTGTTAGAAATTTCTCAGGACCGCTATTGCCTCAATGCCTCCATTTTTATTTCATGATCTTGGATGATCATGTATTCTTCTTTAACAACTGTTTCATGATTCAATGCATTCTTCAATCTCTGAATTTCATATTCTTGTGACTAGAAGGAAGCATTGACCCACTGAAGTTGTGCCTATAATTCTTGATTTTCCTCTTGCAAGCTTTTAATTGACCCCTATAAGCTTTCCACTTGTTTGAGGAGAACTTCATTAGCTTCATATTCCTCTTCAACCTCCTCCTGGTTTGTCTTTGTTTCAATCCTAGTACCCATTCCAGCCTCTTGATTTTCTTGATTAAGAGATTCCTCATCATTAGTATGTTTGGGTTCTTCACCTTCAACTTGAAAATCTTCCACAACAATGGATAGAGGATTCTCATTCACTTCCCCTATTTCTTTAGTATCCCCATCTAACGACTCTACATTGTCCTAATGCACTAATTCTTCCTCGTTTATTTCTCCCACACCAGGCTCAACAAATGGTTCCTCATTATTTAGATGTGGTAGAGAAGGAAACTATGACTCATCTGGAACATTACCTTCTTGCTCAGCTAAAGGTTCATCTATGGGGAGTCGCTTAGCAGGTGAAACTAAGGGTTCTTGTTCATATTGAACATTGGCTGATATGTCTTCTTGCAATGCTTGTGTTTTTTTTTGTCTCTTAGATTTTGATGCAATTTTTCTTTTTGATCTTTTGTGCTCCCTACTTGCCTTACCCTGGTTTCTGAAGACTTCAGACAAAACCATAACATCTGAATCTAAGTCATTTCCCTTCAATATTT
Source organism: Sequoia sempervirens (assembly GCA_007258455.2). Classification (NCBI taxonomy): domain Eukaryota; kingdom Viridiplantae; phylum Streptophyta; class Pinopsida; order Cupressales; family Cupressaceae; genus Sequoia; species Sequoia sempervirens. Next base: position 4,426 of record VDFB02010671.1, on the reverse strand, counting down.
GCATGTGACTGGCCACATTGGCCAAGTCATCCAATGGATTTAATGGGCTAGTAGAAGTCTCTTTACCCTTCCTATCACCAAGTGGGTTAGATTCTAGTTCATTTTTCCAATCTATGGACCTGGCTCTTTTCTGCTTGATCATTTTACTAGATGAACTTGAGGCTTCTGAGGCTTTAGTTTTCTTCTTCCCAAAGGATTTGGTAGAAAGATTCTCAATAGTTTTTCGCTTGGGGGTGCCTATACTAGGGTCATCATTTACTGCGGGTGTGCCAAAATATTTTTCTGTGTCAGACTCTTTTGAAAGTTCATCCGAAGAATTTTTGGAATCCCCAGAAGTAGCATCATTATTCATATTGACAAAGGAATCCCAGTCGCTTGGGGGAAAAAAAATTTAGAGGGAATGAATAACTAATAATTTTATTAACCTATGGTGAGCCAATGAATTGTTATACCCTTTTTGTATAGCTTGACTCATGCGATGCAAAGGATAGTAAAGAAAATAAGGGATATTTACCAACCATTTCCTCTGTAAATGCAACATCAATCAAAAATGTTGAGCATAGATGTATACATACCTTCCCTCACAGGTAATATATTGAATTATAAATCTAGCTACAACCTTCCAAATGCCAAGTAGTGAAGCTAATTTTGTCCCCTATCCATGCACCATTTCTACAGACTCCCCTTTCCGCAATAATGCCTTTTCGATGGGCTGTAAATCAACAACTTTCTTCATATTATTAGGAAAATAATTTTTGCCTATGCATGGTAAGCCTATAATATCAGAGATGAGCTTGAAGGTAACATAGAATTGTTAGCCTTGGAAAAAAACTTCCTTACCATTGAAACTCAAAGAAAATTCATGTGCAACCTGCTTGTCAAACCCCCTTAATTTCTTAAAATACTCATCCCACTGAGCTTCTTTGAAGACTACATATACTTCTTTTTTCTCACGAGCTCTCAACTCGCCCATTGAGGTAAGCTCATAACGAGGTCGTCTATCCTTAACCATGTTGATGGGTATACCAAGAAGTTTCAACAGTGGTAAACGAGATATTAACAGTAACAAGTAACAAGGTAGGAATAGCAATTCAAAAACAAAACTGCTTATCAAAAGGGTGAAACTATTCACACAATTTTAGCAACAATGGTGATGAGAGATAAAATTATGGTGAAATATATGGATGGGTACGGTGAAGATTTAGGAGTAAATGGTTATAATGCGAAGGAGTGATGGACACAAAAAACATGGCGGGGCTTTTATAAGATAATAAAATAAGTACAATCCCCCCCCCCGACTTAAGCATGAACCATCCATGAGGCTTATGATGATTAGGCACAAGAAATAAAAATATTTAATAAGTTCACAAAATGAAATAAAAATTTCAAAAACACCATTACCAATACCGAACATGTCACTAATCAATGAGTACGGAGGCAGAGGTGGTTGTGTAGAGTACTTGATGAGGATCTGAAGTGACACAACGCAATCAAAATGATGTTGTAGCCACGTGAGCCAATGAAGGATGGTATTCAAAAATATTGCTGATGTGGAAGGTGGCCACATATGATGAAAAGATGTGGAAAATATAGTGAGGTAATGAGTTGACAAAAGAAAATTGGCAAGCGAATAAGGAGTTCCTATCTAAATGATGCTAGTAACTGAGAAGCCACAAAAAGCACAATAAAGCATAAATTCCTAGTAGGATCTCAACAGGAAGTGAGGCCCATGAGTGGAAGAAGAACCAAGTGTATGGGACTGAAGGGGGAGTATAGATGAATAGGCTAGACTCACCAAAGAAGAGGTAGTATACAAGACATTGATTCTCACTCCAAAGAGTTCCTGGCACAAAAAGGGACGAGAAGCAGATTATTATGTTGTTTTGTTTTTTCTTTTTTCTTTTTTTGTAATGTCAATAGACCACCAGGTTTCTGGTTTTCAACCTATCACCGCCTAAAGGTGTCGGAAATCTGATTTTCACCTCTAAGTTTATTCAAAAGTTAGTATCTGCTGGAAGCTGTCTTTCAAGCATTAACTGACCAACAACGCCCTAAGGTTTTCATTGTTGGATCTTTTATTGTTTTTTTTTTTTTTTGAACATTTTTAAGAGTACCTAAAAGGTATTGGAAGAGGCCTCAGGAACCCTATCAAGCAGATGGATTTCCTTGGTAAAATTTGAGACTTCTTCCCTTGAGAGAGGTCTCTTGTACAAATTCAACCGATGACCATTGAAAACTAAAGCCACGCAGTCAGAGTCCACCATGCGAAGCTTGACTACCCCATTGTCGTAGATGATCTCAATTTTGTAGGGTTCGAGCCAACGAGTGTGGAACTTTCCCTTAAAATCCTAGAAATGAGAGATATACAAGAGTTCCCAATCACCCAGTTGGAATGACCATTGTCAAATGAAACAATCATTGCCAAAGAGCACATTGTTTATGGATAGTCTCTGTGTGGAAGAGTGCTTGTTGAAAATTTTCATCCAATGAGTGAAGTTGTGCCATCCATTCTTTTTGTGCATCAATCAAGGTCATACCCAGTTGGAGTGCAGTGTGAAGAGTTTTTATCTTGAACTCAATAGGAAGAACATCTCTCTTACCATAGATAAGCTCGTAAGGTGTCAAACTAGTGGTGGTTTTCCATGTTGTGCGGTAGGCCCACACAACTTTAGGAAGTCACGCAACCCAATCTCTTTTATGGAGGGAAACTGTCTTGGTGAGAATGTTCTCAAGTTCTCAGTTGGTGACTTCTACCTAGTCGTTAGCCTAAGGATGATAAGGTGAATACTTGTGATGTCGAATCTCATACTCACGAACCAAATTAGAATTAAGGTTAGACGTGAACTGTGGACCTTGATCCATGGCTATTTCTCATGGAACCCCAAATTGGGTAAAAATATCTGAATAGAGGTGGACATTAAAAAATGTCCTAAGTAATAGCATGCACTCAAAACAGATTTACTAACATCATTTCTTCTAAACCCATCCTCTTTTTTCTTAATTAAGTAAATTAGCCTAGCTATTTAATTAATTGCATCATTTTCATCTATTAACCTAATTAATTTAATCAGGTTAATTCATCCCCCTTCATGCTAACATTTTATCTCATTAAATACATAAAAATATCTAATTTAATATCTTAAGTCATCTTATTTAATTAAATAACCCTAAGTTATTTAATTATCATTCACCCTTTCTCCATTCATTAAATCAATTAATTTAACAAATGTCACTTTAATTCTTCAATTCCCCTAATTGCATGTGTAACTGAGGATTTCTTTTAGGTTTGATTAGGAGTGTTAGCAATAAATCAATAAAGACAATGAAACCCAAAGATCTATCGAGTACAAAGGAAATCAAATTATAAAACAGTTATACCTATTTCTCAAAACTTCCATGATTACCTCCATAGCACCTTCTTACTTGTTGGATGATGTGTTGCCCTCAAATCCATTGTGCAAACAATCTGCAAATGTCTAAGTCCTACAACAAGCTTTGAAGGATTTATGCAATGTCTAAATGTCTATGCCTATGACTATGCTTGCCAATGTCTATGCCTAAACAATGCTAAGACTTAATCAACTAAAAATAAGAATTGCTATGAAAGTATGAGTGTGTAAGTATAAGAATGTAATATGCCTATAATATGTCTACTTGTGCGTGTGTAATCAAAAAGTGAGAGGAAAATGGCATTTTATAGAAAATGTCATTTTGAATGGACGGGTGAGATTAATTCATGACAAGAACCTAAAATCAGAGGTCCAGATTAAATATGAGAATCCCTAATTAGGGTTAGGGTGAATTCATTAATCGAACGGTCAAAATAATATCTCAGATAATTGGATCGACGGTGGAGAAAAGATGAGATAAATTATTTAGAAAATAAAGATTTTCAAAAATCAAGAAGATAAACACTGCCTGATTTGTGAGATTCAAAAAATCAATAAGATAAGATTTGGACTGAAGATAAGATTTGGAAAATCAAGAATCTGTCTGATTACTTGATTTTTGGAAGATTAGTTACCAATTTGAATTAAATTAATTCAAATTATGGATTTTATGAGACAATAAATAATCTTTTCAGATTATTTACCAAAATGGACTGACAGTTAATAATGAGATGACATTTTAAATATTTTAATTTATTTAAAATGAGAGGAATATTAATTTTGACAATTAAATAATTAAAGATAATTATTTAATTTAGTAGATAAGATTAATTAATTAAATAAATTAATCAATTCATTTAATTAAGACAATTAGTGACATATTAAATAAATAAATGTAATTCATTTATTTAATGTCAAAAGAATTAATGGTCGGGGATAATTAAACAAATTTAGAAATTTATTTAATTATAGGGAAACTTAGAGAATTAGTGACGTATTTAATAAATAAATAAAATTTATTTATTTAATAATCATGA
>VDFB02010670.1:0-16799 GCA_007258455.2 Sequoia sempervirens | reverse complement strand
ATCGACAAAAGAGGCTGACAAGTGGCAAACATGTATGAAAATGTGCATTTGAACATTGAAACATCGTAGGAAACTAGCGCAACACGTAAAAATCCACACAACATGTTAGTGTCTGAACACATCACACTACAAAACAACATGAATGGGAAAAACACAAGGTTCGATGCAAAGCTAGCACACAAAGGTAGCTGCTAAAAAGGGATTTTTGAGCATCCTAAGAAGAGAAAAAGGCTGATGCAGGGACTAAAATGAGCCTACACAAATTCTAGGGGAGTAGACACTAAATTGGATATAAGACTGTATGTGAAATTCCAAGGGGTGCAATTTTATGACATTACACATGTACATTGCAAATAACAAATGAATTCTCATGTAAGTGCTCAATAAACATAATATTTCAAAAGGATAGCTAATCCTTCACAACACTCAACATTTAGAGCATGAGAAAATGGAAGTACATTGCACTTCCAAAAGAAAAAAAATAGAAATAAAGCATTTAAAATTTGTTTGAATTTAAAAATTGTTTCTAAGAATGGGGAAAGATAATTGTGCAACACCATTTCCTACCTTGGGCTATAGAGTCACATATCATACCTCATATCATAATATTATAACATAATCTTGATGACCAACAAACTTCCATCATATTATGATAGGAAGGTCTACTTAAGCCTATCATGAAATTATACTTAGCAATCCACATAAATTCTACTTAGCAATCCACATGAAACTACAACACCCTTACTACCAACTTGCAAGTATTTACACCATTCCTTGAATGGAAAACAAAAAACCAAATGACTTAAACAACAAATGTGTTTAAAGAGCTTCAATAACTTTGTTATTTCATTTCAAAATATTTTATAGCCCAAACACAGAGACAACTACATAATAGTATGCATTTGAATTTGTGCATTCAAAATGCATGAGCATTATGATATATGGATTTATAGCATATCGACCTTTACCCTTAGCATTCAACAATTATAGTACACAACCTCTTTCATGACCAAATCCAAAATCTAAGAGCCTTCCCAAAAATCAGAACCAAAATTACTAGCTATGAATTCCTTCTTATAGAAATGGAGTAAACAATCCTTGAGCTAGAATGTACACATGTCCAATTCTCATTTGATTGATACAAAATATTCCCCAATTTAGTTATATTTGAAATTCAAAGGATGGAAAATTCATATGAGATGAAATTCATTTGCATATTGCTTGTAGAAGATAATTCCTACCCTCCAAAGGGCATCCCTTTATTGTTGTAGCAAACATTACCATACAAGCATGTCGAAGGGACTCCTGAGACAGTCTCACCAAGATCCCACTACCTCTTCGATGTGTCTCCACAATTCATCACTACTTCATCATTTTCCTTCCTAAATGGATCTATGATGCAAAAGAAACCAATGATGTGAGTAATATTCCATTGAATATCCCTAATTCCCCCATCGCTCATCACCAATGTTTTCTCCATGATTCAAAATGTAACTGTGATTCGTTGAGATGAAGCAATGGACATAAGGCTTAACTTTCCATCACTTATTATGGATATTCATTTTCCTTTACGTATGCCATCATTGATGTGAGCAACACATGCAATGAAATCCTAGTTTTTAGATCAAATCATCTTCCCTTACTTCCTTCATTGATCATCACTAATAGGAAAGTCCTTTGGAAGGGACTTCAAGTGATGCCTTGGACCCCAATGATGAGAGCATATACTAGAATCATTCATCACTCATCGTTGTAATCACCATGGTTTGACCAAAAGAAAGGTCGATGTGAAGAGTAGCCCCAATGGGAATAATATTCACTAGAATATTCTCCCATCACTCGTTGTCGTAATACTTCCAAGTTTCATCCATACTCTAGTGATGTGAAGACCTCTAGCAACCACTGTCAAATCAAACTCCAAACGATGTGTACCATCCCCCACTATATCGTTGGTTAAAAGCATGGGCCCACATAATTCTAGCAGGCTAGCAGGAAAATGCCATCTATCCACCTTTGACGTCATCACCCTCCATTCATCACTTATCGTTGCTTGGTTTTACAATGGTCAATTCACATAACCTACATTCAATGGGATGGTGGGTTTCTACCAAATATTTTGTTCTATCATCACCGGGCATCATCGAAGAGACATAGACATATCAGAGTGAGAAAATTTAGGGTCTTCTTGATGCCCCGATCAGAATGATAGCCACATGTCGAGGGGAGGAAAACCTAAGTCCCCTTGACATACCAATAGTACCAAACCACAAGATTCTTTCACCACACATCAAGGGAACAACCACATATCGAAAAGACATCCCTGGTGGTCACTTTAACATCTCTAAAAATTATCAATGCCAAGAAACACAAAGGGGCTACGAGCGAAAAAGAAGGTGAAGGGGCCAGTAAATGAATAGCTACCCAAGACATAAGTTCAAACTAACGCGACTAGGAATGGGCAACAGTGGGTCAACAAAAAATTATAAGAAATAGAGTAAAGGCTAGATTTCTTTGAATGAATGCAAGATAACTCCTCAACCCTAGACTTAAAACTCTACTCAACGAACTAGAAGAAGGCCAATGAGGCATCCAAACATAGTTTAAAAGAAATGGAACACAAAAAAAAATTAGGGTTCCATCAGTGGCTCATGTTCGGGGAAACATGCCCCTTGCAGGCATGGTGAGATTCCAAATCTTTGAGGAGTAGACCAAGTTCCAATCCATTGGGTGCTCTATGATTGCTCCTTTTTTCAAAATTTTAAACCTCATTTGATGGACTTAGGCCACCAAATGAAAAGAAAAAACAATGTTTGCCTCTATCAAACACCAACCTGTTGAAGGAACTTATTTCCCTCAACCCATATTTACCTCTGCCAAACCATTGCAACAAGCATAGCCCTCTTCTTACAAGCACAAATATGTGATTACCACTGAACAAGTGAATATTTTCTCCATGTTTGATCTTGTTGTTGCATGACAACCATATAACATAGGTCCCCACATTGTCATGCAAAAAAAAATTCATCTTTGTAACAAGTGGTGGAAAATTTTGAAAACTCTGATCAACACCATATGAAACCATGGTTCATATGTGTTGACCACTCTAAGTGAATCAAGGAAAAAATAAAATGCCTCCAATTCACATGGAAAATTAAAATATGCCCCTTCATTATGTTGACTTGGAGAGGGAAACTTATCCTCTAACATGTCAAACTTAAAACCTTGAAGTTCAGGCATATAAGAAACATGAACAGCTAGAACATCACCAACCTGGTCAACTTGTTGCTACTCATCATCACTGCAAGATGTATGTTGGATTCAAGTGAAGTATTCAAATTTAGGAACATTAGAATCCACATTGTGAGAAACTAATTCTTCATCACAAAGGGATGCATCATACTTAGCTTCACTCAAAATAGGGACCATGGATGACCAACATATCTTGGGGTCGCTTCTGCTGATGGGTGATCCCACAATACTGGTTTACAATTTTTGGCCAAACTAGACATTGAACTAATTTTTTCTAACTAAATCTTCACTTTCAGGCACCTATAGCGGCTAAACCATGAGGAATTTGAAGATGATGTAAACTAGTGATTTGTGACATTTTGTCTATAGATTCTAAATATATTTTTTCAAAACTTTGGAATTAGATTGTACTTATTTTTCCATCTCTTACATTTTTAAGGGTGACACCTCACTATATAACACTAAAAAAATTATCATGAAGGATAAAATTCTTTTTATTTGAGGTTTAGATTTGTAACTACAATATCTAGTGCTTCAATTGATTTCATAGTTTTATTGAATATTTTTCCTTAATCAAGTTTCAAGTCAAACCAATTACAATTCGATATGGTGATAGGTAGGGCTGGATGGAACACTCCATCACTCCATGCTTTGGGTCTCACCTTGGCAAATCCCTTGGTGTCACTCTCCACCACCTTAACCTATAGGCCCTAATGCTCATTAGGCACCCCTGGTTCTCCTGGCCAACCCTACTATCATCTCCATTTTCCTAACCAAGCCAATCTTGGTGCTCTCTCTGCCATTCTCTCCTTAGCCTTTAATCTACCCTAAAGACTAACAACACCTCAACTCTCCATTAGACCTTGTAGGGGTATAGAGATGCCTTCAATAGTTTCCAACCATTCTCCTAGGGTTCCTGGAGGTTCACAACACTTCACCTTTTCATCGCTTTCACAAAACCTCTTCTAGGGTTAAAAAGGCTACAAGCCAGGAGCCCCAATTAGGCCTCCATCTCCGAGTAAACTGGTCCTTGCTCAAAAATCTTCCAAGAACACCCCATTCTTTCTCTGAGGTCCTTGGTTCAATTGCACAAATCTCAAATATTTTTGGGGTTTTGGGCCTTTATCAGCCGTACAAAGCCAATTCTTGAAAATGGCCAAAAACTAGGGTTTTTAAGCCACTATCTGGCTGCTTGCAAACTGTCAACTTGTTCTCACAGAAATTTAACTGATGGAACCTTCCCCTTCATGCCACAACTAGGTAAGACACTTACCTAACACCTCCAAAAGGAAATTCTTAAAGAACTTGAACCCCTACAAAGTTCTATGCTCTGCATTTCTTGCTTTCCTAACCGGGCACCATTCTGGCTCGCCTAGGGCAAGATCTTTCCAACAGCTCCAGTCTGTTCCCTAACCTTAAGACCTACCATATGTACATACATGGAGTCTAGGCACTATTCCCAAAGGGCCGTACAATTTGTACAGTGGGAAAGTGGTCTAGCACTCCATTTTCTCAAGACAGTCTGGTTCAGACCAACAATAGGAAGAAATTAAACTATTTACAAACAAAGGATGAAAATGAATCAAAAAGACAAATAGAAGGCACAAAAATACTTTATTCTATCAACACTACATCCTACCTACAAAATAGTAGTTAATTCAATCCATTAAAGCTCTGTTAAGAAGAAAAAATCAGAAATAACCTTTAAGAACATTGTTTTATTTCAACTCACAAAATGTTTCCACAATACCAATCCTTCTAACTCTGTTCACAGGTCGAGGCTCACCTTAAATAAGGCTCCTCAATTAGTTATCCTCTTTTGGTCGGACTTATTCATGACCTAATGGCAAAAATATAAAATCCACTGTGTTTTTCAAACTTTTGCCAACTTTTGAAAACTCAGCAAGATGAGCTTCTAAACTTATTCATCACTTCACAACTTCTCTCCTAGAGATCAAAAACACCTCTAAGCTATCTTCTCAATGGTCAACATGACCTTATAAAAAGAAAGAAAAATTTCCTTCTAGATTTCCTATTTACCTAATGAAATTGCTTGTTGTTCCTTAGGTGCTCTTGCACCATTCTCCCTCTCAAAATTCCAAAACACTAAGGAATGGAAGGAGAGATCAATGACAGGTCAATACCAAACTTCTTGAACTAATTCATGCTTGTTCTTCCACTTGACAAGGTGCTCCATGTACACCTTATGCCTTGTAGACTTTTGCACTCTTGACTCCAAGATCTTCTCTGTCTGAGGCATGTCCTGATTAGGTAAGGATATATTGCTAATGTCCTTGAAGATATCCTTACTATTTTGATCCACATCATTGACTGACCCCTTGTACTTGATCAAGTCAGCTATATTGAAAACTGGAGAAATCCCTAGATCTGTTGGTAACTCCACCTTGTATGCATTTTTTCCATACTTGGCCAATACCTTGCATGGACCCACTCTCTTCATCTGCAATTTGGTTGATGTACCCTTTTGTAACCTTGATTTGTTGAGGTGGACCATGACATAGTCTCTTACTGCAAATTGTACATCTTTCCTTGAAAAATCTGCCTTCTCCTTCAACTTTTGTGTAGCCTCAGTGACTGTCTTCTTCACCTACTCCTGAATCTCTTTCATGGTTTGACTGAAGTCCTCTACATGTCCACTTCTATGTTCCATAGCTCCAAGATCTCTGAGCTCACATATGCCTCTTGGGTGCATCCCATACACAACTTCAAAAGGGACTCTTCCCTATGGTCCGTTCACACTCATCATTGTAAGCATACTCACCAGATAACCATATCCTATGTCTCCATAATTCTTTAGTTAGGGCACCTTGGGTGCTGCTACCTAGCACCCTATTAACTACCTCCTCAAGCCAATTACCTGGCCCAGGGATGGTAAGCTGATCCAAAAGATAGGTTGGTACCCAATCTACTCCATAGAGTCTTCCAAAAGTGACTCATGAACTTCACATCTCGGTCAGAAACAATACTTAAAGGTAGTCCATGGATCCTTACCACTTCCTTGAAGAAAAGATGAGCTATGTAGCTAGCATCATGAGTAGTTTTTCAAGGGATAAAATGACTCATTTTTCTAAAGCTGTCCACTACTACATAAACACTATCAAAACCAGTCTTGGTCTTAGGAAGGCCTACCATTGCAATCCATAGTCACACACTCCCATGGTCTGTTAGAATGGGAAGGGGCTTGATATAGACCAGCATTACTAGCCTCCCTGGGCTCTTACACACAACACATTATTCCACATACTTTCTAACATCCCTTCAAATCTCTAGGCTAGTAATAAAATATTTCAGACTAGTTCTAAAGTCTTGTTGATGCCAAATGTCCACTAAGACTTCCATTATGCTTTTCCTGAATGAGATTTTCCCTCATTGACCCTCTTGGAACACATAACTAGTTTCCTTTAAACAATAACCCACTTTGCAATGTATAGTCTGAGTATTGGCTATGGAAATGGCTCTCAAAGTTAGAACATACCTTATAGACCTCTAAAAATTCTTCATCTTCCCCATAGAGATCTTTAAAACTGTCAATCCCTATGCTCTTCACTTGTATCTCCTGCACTATCAACAACCTCCTGCTCAATGCATCTACTACTTTGTTTAGTTGTCCCTTCTTGTGCTTGATGGTGAAAGTGAAAGCTTGAAGATACTCCATCCATTTCAAATTTTTGTTACTCAGCTTCTCTTGAGTGTTGATATAGCTGTTCCCTGACACAAGAAAGACTACAAATTCCTTGGGTAGAAGGTAATGCCTCCACTTCCTAAGTGATTGAACCAAAGCATAAAGTTCTAAGTCATAAGTTGAATACCTCTTATTTTCTTCATTGAGCTTCTCACTAAAGAAGGCTATAGGCCTACCCTCTTGACTTAGCACTCCTCCCACTACCACTCCACTTGCATCACATTCAACAGTGAACAATTTGTCAAAACTAGGTAATAAGAGAATAGGTTGAGTTGCCACCTCTTGTTTCAGTTTCTCAAACCATTTCTCAGCTTCTTGAGTCCACACAAACTTATTTTTTAAACCACCCTTGATTGTATCTAGGAATGGTGCACATATACCACTAAATTTCCTTATGAATTTTCTATAAAATTGAGCCAAACCATGGAAACTTCTTACCTCAGTCCCTGTGGTTGGTGTAGGCTAGTTTATGATAGCTTCCACCTTACTTGGATCCATCTTCAATGATCCTTGGGATACTACAAACCCCAAATACAAGCTCTGTTTGAAGAACCTTACATTTCTCTTAGATTGATGGCTAGCTTCTCTCTTCTTGCAACCTTCTAAGAACCAACTCCACATGTTTTAAATGCTCTTCCTTGTCTTGCTATGCATGAGTATATCATCAAGATACACTACCACAAATATCCATGTAAAGTCTTTAAGCACTTCATTCATGAGCCTCATCAATGTGCTAGGGGCATTAGAGAGGCCAAATGGCATCACTCTCCACTCATACAACCCATCATTTGTCTTAAAGGCTATTTTCCACTCATCTCCATCCTTGATTCTCGACCGATGGTATCTAGTCTTGAGATCCAACTTAGTGAACACTGAGTCTCTCCAAGACAATCCACAGAATTCCCAAATCAGGATAGGGAACTCCATGGCACTGTAATTATGCTTATAGCCTCCTCCCCCATAATTAAGTACAAAGTTCCACTTACCACCTTCCTCGGGTTGCTAAGACCACTGCACTCTACATGGGTCGATGCTCTTTGAATCAACTCGGGATCCAACAACTCTTGCACTTCCCTAGCTACCCTAGATTCGATCTGGTGTTTGTATGCTGCTTGCTTGGCAATGAGGCTCCGGGCATGAATTCAATTTGATGACTTATGGCTCTCTTTGGTGGTAGAGTTGCAGGTGCACCATCACTTACAATGTCCTTGAACTGATCCAACAACTTTAGGACTGCTCCAGGTATGACTGTCTTTTCAGCCTTGTCTTCTTCTTTAGGTTGTAACATAACCACATATCCTTCACCCCTTTGATGTAGCTGGCTAAGAAACTCTCTTCCCACTACTCCAACATGACACCTCGTGTCTTGGATCACTCTTCTTTTCCTCGACACAAAGGATCAGAATCTCTAAATGTCTTTCCATCCTTCTTGAATGAGATGTTGTTCTCTTTCCCATCATGTATGGCACCTCTATCATATTGCCATGGTTTTCCCAATAGTAGATGGCATGCATCCATGGGTAAAACATCACAAACTAACTTGTCTTTATATCCTCCAATGGAAAACTCCACCGTTACTTGCTCATTTACTAAAACACTTTGTCCCTTGTTTAGCCATGTGACTTTGTAGGGGTTAGTATGGGGTACCTTCTCCAATTTTAGTTTCATTACTGCCTCCTCTGAGATGATATTGTCTGTTGAACCTAAATATACTATGACCTTGCATACTTTTCCAAGTATCTTGCACCTTACTCTAATAGAGCTCTCCTTGTTTTGCCTTCCTTGACCGAATGCTTGATCAAAACTCTACCTAACATCGTGATTCTCCCCACTTCATTCAATGTGACTAACCTTAGATGACTTAGGACTCATGGTTTCCTATTGTGCATAAGCCACTCTCTTCTCATTTCTTGATGAAGATGCTTTCTCTGGGCACCTATAAGCAGGATGTCCAACTTGACCACAATGGTAGCACTTCATGTTTGCAAAGTATGAATTGCTCCTACCTGCTCCTCTCCCTCTATTTGAACCTCCTTGAGGTCCTCTACCTTGGTTATATCCTCCTCTAGAAGATGTTTCTCCTCCATTCTTTGTGATTTTAGACTCTCCTTGGTTTCTTTGGTCATTGCCTCTATCTTGGTAGCCACCTCGCTGTCCTCTTTGGTCTCTTTGATCTCTACCTTTGCCTCTGCCCTTAGAAGCCTAGTCTTGCTTCCTCTTGTTTCTTTCCTCAATCTTGATAGCCAATTGGTAACATTGATGTACTATCTTAGGACTTAAAAGAGCCATCTCCTCTTGAATGTTCCATTTCAAGCCATTAAGATACCTAGCCACCTTGAGACTTTCATCTTCTAAAACATTTGACCTCATACAAAGTTTTTGGAACTCCTCTGTGTAGGTATTCACATCTTGGTCTTTCTGCCTTAGGCTTTGTCTCTTCTTGTGTAACTGAATCTCATAATCATCTGGCATGTATGCTTCCCTCACTTTGGTAACCATTCCTTTCCAAGTTGAAATAGGTTGTTTTCCTTCCTTTTCCCTCTCTGTCTGAATGAATTTCCACTATCTCTAAAAACCTCCTAGTCTTGATTTGGCCACCTTTAATTTTCTATGCCTCCCAGTGACTCCATCATACCTAAAAAATGGTTTTCATTCCCATCCAATCCTTATGACTTTCAGGATCAAATTTTCTTTCCATTTCTTTTTCCACTAAATATGGTATGCCTTCAAGTGCTTTTCCACTCAAAGCTTTCAATGCCTTCAAGAAAGGCTCCTCCTTCAAAATAGGGTCAGGTTTAGGGGTCTTGTCTTCCTCTACAACCTCTTCTTCGTTTGGTATCCTTCTTTCAAATTGCATGCTCCTCACTGCTTGTTCAAGTTGGGCTATTCTTTCCCTCAATAGTTTATTGTCTTCCTCCTGATCTTCAAGCATCTTGGCCAATTATGCATTTGTCACCATGATGGTAGTATCACTTGAATCAACCTATGACATATATTATTCTATCCCAAATCTTTTGCTTGCTCGAGCACCAACCTATAGGTAGTTTAATGGAACACTCACTGCTCCATGCTCTAGGTCTCACCTTGGCGAACCCCTTTGGTGTCACTCTCAACCACCTTAACCTATAGGCCCTAATGCTTGTTATGAACCCCTAGTTCTCTTGGCCAACCCTACTATCATCTCCATTTCCCTAACCAAGCCAATCTTGGTGCTCTCTCTGCTATTCTCTCCTTAGCCCTTAATCTGCCCTAAAGACTAACAACACCTCAACTCTCCATTAGACCTTGCAGGGGTATAGAGATGCCTTCAATAGTTTCCAACCATCCTCCTAGGGTTCCTAGAGGTTCACAACACTTCACCTTTTCATCGCTTTCACAAAACCTCATCTAGGGTTAAGAAGGCTACTAGCCAAGAGCCCCAATTAGGCCTTTATCTCTGAGTAAACTGGTCTTTTCTCAAAAATATTCCAAGAACACCCCATTCTTTCTCTGAGGTCCTTGGTTCAATTTCACAACTCTCAAATATTTTTGGGGTTTTGGGCCTTTATCAGCTGTACAAAGCCAAATCTTGAAAATGGGCTTAAACTAGGGTTTTAAGCCACACTGTTTGGCTGATTGCAATCTGTCAACTTGTTCTCACATCAATTGAACTAATGGAGCCTTCCCCTTCATGCCACAACTAGGTAAGACACTTACCTAACACTTCCAAAAGGAAATTCTTAAAGAACTTGAACCCCTGCAAAGTTCTATGCTTTGCACTTCTTGCCTTCCTAACCGGGCACCATTCTGGCTCGCCTAGGGAAAGATCTTTCCAACAGCTCCAAATACTCCTAACCATAAGACCTGCACTATATTTACATACATATGAGCTCAGAAACCTCTTTTCCTAAAAGGTTCCAGACACCTAGGTGGTGGCGGTCTAGCACTCCATTTTCTCAAGACTACCTGGTTCAGGCCAGAAAAAGAAAGAAATCAAACTATTTACAAACAAATGATGAAAATGAATCACAAAGGAAAATAGATGGCACACAAAGCTTGTATTCTATCAACACTACATTCTACTTACAGAAAAGTAGTTATTTCAACCCATTTAAAGCTCTGTTATGAAGCAAAAATCAGAAATAACCTTCAAGAACACTATTTTATTTCAACTCACAAAATGTTTCCACAATACCAATCCTTCTAACCCTATTTACAGGTCGAGGCTCACCTTAAATAAGGCTCCTCAATTAGTTAACTTCTTTGGTCGGACTTCTTCATGACCTAATGGCAAAAATATAAACCAATCGTGTTTTTCAAACCCTTTGCTAACTTTTAAAACTCAGCAAGATGAGTTTCTAAACTTATTCATCACTTCACAAATTCTCTCCTAGAGATAAAAAATGCCTCTAAGCTATCTTCTCAATGGTCAACATGACCTTATGAAAACAAAAAAAAATTGTCCTTCTAGATTTCCTATTTACCTAATGAAACTACCTGTTGTTCCTTAGGGTGTCTTACACCACATAGGTGGATCTAGATAACACATAATTTTTTTTGTACGTATTGAAATTCAATTTTATTTTTTTGGATCAAGGATCAATATCTAATGCACTCATATTTTTCTATTTTTAATAATCTTCTATTTTTCACATGTTGAGAACAAAGAGTTTGATTTTCAGTGAAAAACCTACATTCACAAGAAATAAAAAATAAATATAATAATTAAATTAAATTTATCTAAAATTATACTTTTTAGGAAGCTTATAATAAGGACTGCATACTTACAAAAAAAAAAAATTAAATGAATTCATTTGATCCCCCAAAAGGTAAATCAAAAGTGGTTTTTTATCAACATTTTGATTGGTGTAAAGGAGACTCCATTATAGGTATGGTTTAAAACTAGCAGGGTTCTATCCAAGGGGGTTTGATTAAGGTAGTTTGATCAAAAGCCTCTTCAATTTCAATGCTTTAAATGGAACTTTTAAGGCTTAAATCATTATATTTTCTAAAAATATGTGATTTCACCAAAAATCAGAATCTCCTAGAAATTGTAAACCAGCTTTGTGGGATTACCCTAACGCAAACCTCATCAACACCTCCGTTCATATCACAGGAAATTTTTGTATGAGGAACCATGATCCTCATATTGTCTCTCTATTTCAATCGCTTGACAATCAATTGAGATATATCCTCCATAAAAAATTAGACATGTGACTTATTTCAATGCTTAATTCAACAATGCTACCCTCTGATGACTTATTTGAAGTACACTAATCATGAGGGAAACTAGAACTATCACATGAAGAAAAAAGGTCCTCATATGCGTCCATGCATTGAACACAATCACATTCTTCAGGTGAAAATTCATCATAAAGAGCTTCATCAACTATACCAACATTTTTCTTTAAATTTTCACTTTCATGTACACCTTCACCCATGCTATTTTTATGCAAACAATCAATGATAGCTTGAAAACTAGAAAAAGGAGTAGAAGAATGTAAAACATAAAACAAGAAAGGAGTTCCTTGTTCATCACTTACATCACCCACACATGCATGTTGTACACAATCAGCTTCTTGAACTGATTCATCTAATGAATCTCTTGCACACATACCCTTTTCTTTGTCCATACTACTGCAATAATCAGCAAGGTTATATTCCTCACCATCAAATTGAAAGACGTCATTTTTTTCTTCATTGTAGCTTCTCATGGGTGATCTCTCCAACTAAAATTTATTGCACACTTTGTTCATTTGCATTTGGCATACTGCCAATCTCAAGAGTATTACACAAATCAATAGACTCCTCTGTCACATCACCATGAAGACTTGCATCTATGCTACACTTAACATGCGTAGAATTGACATGAATAATTATATCATAGCATTGTCGATCACATATCTCCTCTTCAAAAAGTACATTCAATTCATATCCCTCATTGTGCTCTTGTCTAAGAGAACTTGGAATCCCATTGTTCTTCACAACATCACATTGATTCAAGAATTTATCAGCACTATCATAGAGGTTCATAATTTCATCATGCAATTGTGAGCATTGAAAAATATTGCCATCGCCTTTATTGAAACACTTTTCACTTAAGGAAATCAATTTTATTTCCTCCTCTTGAAAGGATTCACAATCACTAGGGCTTCAAACAAAATTTTAATGTATTTTATTATCTGGACAATAATGTTCCTCATCTGGTTGCATATTTACATCTGCAACACTAATGTTGTCACCATGAAGACTTGAAACTTTATAATCAACATATTCAGTGAAATGATCCAGAAATATATCTTCGACTTCTATTGCATTTTCATATGATATTACTACATTTGACTTAAAATATTCATCATAACACCTTTTCTCCTTGTCAGTAGATGAGAAAATGTTTTGAGTATCATTTGCATCATTGCAACCTTCATCTAATATAGAAAATTGGCTCTCTATTTTTGTATTTTCAAAGAAAATAGGAGTGACTTCACATGTTTCATTTGTCTCATCATGTCTTATATCCTAGCTATTAGGGTTGCACTCTTCACCAACATATTTTCTTAGTAGTTTTTCATAAACATCATCCTCATCACTACAAGATGCATTATCATTTTCTTCTACTATACCATCAAGACCTATCTAATCAAGTTTGGAAATACTACCATCACATAGTTTAGCTAGGAGAGTACTTCCAAACTGATCTATCACTTCTTCAATTATTGAAATCCATTGATATGTGCACTTAAGGTTTGGGGGCTTCCAATCAATAGGAATGGTACTCAAACATGGCTCAATTCCTTCATAAAAAATATCAATAAATATAAATTAATTAGGTCTATTTAATATTGGTATAGCAAACAAATTTTCCATGAATTTATCATGAAAATCATAGAAGCATTCACCCTCAAATCTTCTTATATCATACAATGCATCAATAGGTGACATGGGCTCAACCTTATTTTCATATTTCACTCCAAATTCTTCTTGGGTATGTAGATTTCTATTCTCATATAGGAATTCATTGTCTATTGATATTCCTTCAAACTGATCAAAGAAAAGTATTATGAGCTCATTCCATGAACAAATCAAATGCATTGGTAAACTAGAAAACCAATATTCAATAGTATTTTCTAAAGTTTTCACAAAAAAATCATGATAGCATCCTCTTCTATTTGACAATCCTCCATCAAATCAATGAAATTATGTAAATGTTGTGATGTTGACTCTTTGAGTTCTCATCTAAAATTGAACAAATATTCATTAATTCTTCTTGGGATAGAGTGTGGATAACCTTGGATTTTACTAAAATATAGAGTGTTATATTTTTCATTAGTGAACATCTTTCTTTGAGGATATGACTGTGTTTTAGGCATGACATTAAAACTTGTAGAGGGAGAACCATAACCATCATACATATTTGCAAATAAAAATTATTCCCTTCACAACTATTTAATTCTTAATATCCCTTTATCCCTTTCTTGTAGTGCTCATTTTCATTGAATAAGGGAACCAAAGTTTTCTAGGAAATTCAAACATGGTCTTCATACATAGACTTATTGTTCATGAAAACAAAAACATAAAAATAACTAGATATGTTGCAGCTGCTATAAATTTTCCTTCCTGACTAGAAATCTTTGTAGATCTAAAACTTTCTTCACATCTTCCTTAGGTTCTTTTGACAGAGTTGCCACCTCTCTTCACAGAGGACTAAACTTCAAGCAATATGAAATTCTTTCAAAGATTAATTATCTTTTGGGTCTTCTCCAACAACAGAGTCACACATAAATCCTTTCAAATTTTCTACAACAAAATCTCTTCCAGGTCTAAAAAAATTCATATCTAGAAAATATTGCTGACTTCAAGACTTCTCTCTCTAACTGGAATCATTTACAAGCCTATGCAAATTTTTGTAGACATCTCTTCCACAATTTCAATAGGTTCATTAACAAAGTTTCCACCTCTCTTAAGGGGAAAAAATCTTTAACAATTGAAACATCTTCAATGATCATGTTTCTTTCTAAGTTATTTTCACCAAGAAAGCACCATAGATCGTGAAACTCTCATGTTTGCTACAACAATTTCTTTCTTCGAATGTGAAATACTTCAATACTTGAACAAAATATACAGTTCAACAAACTTATTGACTCTTTCCAAATGGAAAATATTGGAGCTATCCCCAGTATCTCTAGTTACAAATAATATTTTGAGATTTTAGTGACTCTTTGATAGGACAGTCTACAACCAAATTTCAAAGTTCATCCCCAGTAGAGTCACCAATCTATTGGTGTTTTTTCTAAAAAAACCTTGAAAATACTCTAAAGGATAGCCAATCATTATGCTTAAGAACTTCAAGATTAGTGGCCAATGAATGAGATAAGGATTCTACTCTTTTCTCCTGTGCACTTAAGGCTCTACTAAACCTAGGAGGGTAATCTCACCTAATGTACCTATGAATTTATGTATCCAAATGACCATGTACATTGCAAATAATAGATGAATTATCATGTAAGTGCTCAATAAACAAAATATTTCAAAAGGATGGCTAATCCTTCACAACACTTAACATTTAGAGCATGAGAAAATGGAAGTACATTTCACTTCCAAAAGAAAAACATAGAAAAAAAGCATTTAAAAGTTGTTTATATTTAAAGATTATTTCTAAGAGTGGGGAAAGACAACTATGCAAGGCCATTGCCTGCCTTGGGCTATAGAGTCACATATCATACCTCATATCATAATATTATAACATAATCTTGATGACCAACAAACCTCCATCACATTATGACAGAAAGGTCTACTTAATCCTGTCATGAAATTATACTTAGCAATCCACATGAAACTACAACACCCTTACTACCTACTTGAAAGCATTTACATCATTCCTTGAATGGAAAGAAAATAAATAGACAAATCAAACAACAAATGTGTTTAAATAACCTCAATAACTTTGTTATTTCAAATGTTTCAAAAGATGTTATAGCCCAAACATATAGACAATTACACAATAGTATGCATTCAAATTTGTCTATTCAAAATAGATGAGAGTTATGATACATGAATTTACAGCATATGGACCTTTACCTTTAGCATTCAAAAATTATAGTACACAACCTCTTTCATGATCAAAACCTAAAGCTAAGAGCCTTCCTAGAAATCAGAACCCACATTATTGGTCATGAATTCCTTCTTATAAAAAAAAGGAGAAAACAAGCCTTGGTCCAGAATGTACTCATGTCCAATTCTCATTTGACTAATACAAAATATTCCCCAATGTAGTTATATTTGCAATTCAAAGGAGGGAAAATTCATATTAGACAAAATTCATTTGCATATTGCTTGCAGAAGATAATTCCTACCCTCCAAAGGGCATCCCTTAAATACCATTATAGCAAACATCACCATATCGACATGTTGAAGATACTTTTGAAATAGTCTCACTGAGATCCCACCTATCTCTTTGACGCAACTCCACAATTCATCATTACTTCATCCATTGCCTTCCTGAATGGATCCATGATGCAAAAGAAACTAGCGATGGGAGAAATATTCCATCAAATATCCCTAATTCCCCATCGTTCATCACCAATGTGTTCACGCTTCAAAATGTAACTGTGATTCCTTGAGGTGAATTGATGGACATAAGGCTTAACTCTCCATCACTTATTGTTGATATTCATTTTCCTTTGCATACGCCATTAGCAATGTGAGCAAAATAGTTGATGAAATCGTGGCCATCAAATTAGATTGTATTCCCTTGCTTCCTTCATCACTCATGACTAATAGGAAAGTCCTTTGGAAGGTACTTCAAGTGATGCCTTGGACCCCAGCAATGAGAGCATATACTAGCATCATATGTTGCTCATCATTGTAA
>VDFB02010668.1:0-25929 GCA_007258455.2 Sequoia sempervirens | reverse complement strand
GAAACATTACTAAAATGATTATTCACTAACTAGTTGGGAAAATTAGGAATAACAATCCCTTTAAATAGGGTTTGAAAAATCACATGGGTCGATAAATAACCAAATCCTTCTATTGCAAGCACATAAAAATATTGAATAAGAGGGAAGCCTTGACAAATGGACCAAAATATACCAACTAGTTTAGATTGTTGACCATTAATGGTAATACAAGTAGAGGCATCAACAAAAATTTGCATATGTTTGATAAAGGTCCAAATCCAAACACCTAAAGAATCACAATAATAAAAGTTCATTCAATATGGTCATAAATTTTGAGAAAATTGTTTTTTTTTTTAGAATATTGGACCCATTATATTCCTTTCTAAATAATTGATATTATCAAGAATGTATTTAGATATGATGAAACTAGTTTTTTCAAGGTAGAATAGGTAAGAAAGATGATGTATAAGCTTAAAAAATCAAATAAACCTAAATTTGGATGAGTGGTTTGAGATGCATATACTTAACATTTGAAGATATGACAAAAATAATAATTGTAATATTCTGAATCTAGTTTCTAAACTACTATTTTTTAAAAAATAGTTAAGATTAGGAGGGTCAAATATTATGTGCATACAAAAATATTTTTAATTTTTTTTACGAAAATATAACTTGGCATTTGAAGTGTACCCCTCGCTTTTTTTTTACATTCAATATTTTTTAAAACCTACTTGGTAAAAATATAGCTAAAAGCGAGTCTAGAAGTTGTGTATTTTTTATTGAATACTTTTCTTTTTGTGAATTTTCAAAGTTGACGCATCATGAAAATTACATCATTAAGTGTGTTTGTGTCACATAAATTGCACAAAAATAATAATTATTTTATGTGTAAAGAATGAAGTATAGAACAAGTCTATATATTTAAAAAAAAAATGATAAGTGGATTAAAAATTATAAATAAAAATCAGTACATGTATGTATTTGAGGAATATAGAAACATTAGTTTAAAAGAAAATTAAATATGTTAATATATTCTAAATAGAAAAAATAATATATGATTAGAAAGCTAAGATGACTTGTGACATTTTATTGGTAATTTTATGAAATATTATTATTAAATAAGTAAATATGATAACATTTAAGTTGAAAAATACTATTGAAGATTGAAAAATATATCAAATGGGGAAAAATTGGAAGCCCAACCCTTTAGGTTCATTATCCAAACCTATTCCAAATATAAAAGGGAAAAAAAATGAGAGAAAAAAATACTTGAGCATGTTATGTAATGCAGTCACGTTACATAATGCACTCATCTTATATAACATGAGTGCATTAGATTAGCATGCTTGTGTTTACAAATACAATCATATTTTAAAAAGGCCTTTATATTTAGGGTTTTATAAAAAAATATCTTTATATAACTAATTTGATAAAAAAAAAGATTAAGAATTTAATTATAAATGAATATTTTAATATATGGAGACAAGTTTAAATAAATGTATTAATGTAAGTTAATAAGAGATTTAAATTACGTATATATTTTAAGGTTAGAGTTGAAACTTTAGTGCAAAAGAGAACCTTGATTATGATGAATAATTTTGTGGTAGTAAGGGAGATATAGAGAGAGATGGAGAGAAAGAGATGGAGGAGAGAGGCATATATAGATAGAGTGAGAGAGAGGGGGAAGAGAGATGGAGAGAGAGGGATATGGAGATATTCAAAAAGAGGGAGAGAGATGAGATATAAGGAAATAAAGAGAGGAAAGGAGATATAGAGAAAGGTAGAGTAGAGATGGAGAGAGGGAGAGGGAGATGAAAAAATAAAGAGAGAGAGAGAGGGGTAGAGATAGAGAAAGGGATATAGGGAGACATAGAGAGAGGTAGATATACATATTGAGAGAGAGAGAGAGAGAGATTTATCTTTCATCTTTATGGGCTCAACATGTAATATTAACATTAAAGGTTACTAGAATATTGTGTACACCTAATGCACTCGTGTTTTCAACATGTGATAAAATTTTGTAAAATGATAAAAGATTGAGTCTTAAAATGTTATGAAATTTTAAAAATGGTCTAGTATAATTGTTAAATATTGATGAGGATGAAGGTCAAGATTATTAAATATTGATACCTCATCTAGATATGTTGATAGTTTTATCTCATCCTCCTATCCTTAACCAAATCCCAATGCATCTAGAAAAAATATCAATAAAATTATAATCCAAACAAATTATATTCAAATCCAAATAAAGAGACTAAAGGTTAATCCATAGATATGTTGATAGTTTTATGTCATCCTCCCATCCTTAACTAAATCCCAATGCATCTAGGAAAAAATAAATAAATTTATAATCCAAAAATGATATTAAAATACAAATAAATAGGCTTAAGGTTAATCCACAACCCAAATCCAAGCTTGCAACCACAAGAAGTTAAATGGCCAAACCCCCATATATCTCATTTACTACTCAATAAAAGTAGTTATATTTATATTGGGTAACTCAAGTAGCATGAAATCCATGCCAAGGAAAGTCTATACTCAAAAGGTGAACTAAATTCATGATTATAAATAACTTCTATAGGTGCTATTTGTTAGGAAATAAATGCATATAATACCCAAAATGTTAAATCCATTTAGTACGTAACCCCATGAGAGAAAAAAATGCATGCAAGATTATAGAATAACTAAATACATAGATCAAATAGACAAGCCACAAGATAGCACAAGTTGTGCCCTGTAAAAACCCTCAAAAGGGAAAAAACTAGCCTCCAAAAGCATCCATAATCCATTTATTATTCAATGATAGGCCAATAGATACACGTATAGAGTTACAATGAATACTTTTAAAACTTTGGGCCTCTCCTATGCATCCTCCATGTGTCCAATCATGAATCTAGACATCCCATGCCATGTTTCACCTATGCACTCCTTAAAAGAATACTCAATATAATGAAAATCACTCACCCAACTAACCTTAACCACTAAACATATGCTTGTTTTTATAGACTCAAGCTCACGTATATACAATCAAGTGGTAAGATAAAACCATGTGCCTCAAAACCATGAGTACACAAAACCATTGAACCCTCATTTAATTTTTGATACAAATACTAAAATTTTCCCAATTAATTTTTCTATGTCTCCCACTCATAAAATAACTAACCCAATGTCACATACAACTTTACAAGTGGCCCCAAATAAATATCTAATGTTGCTAAACAAACCTCCTAGATGCACTACACTAAATATTTATTTAATTTACATAATCAAATCAATCCATGTTATACAAGGTGTGCAAGACCTATTCCTAACATTCTCCCAGTTGTTGTATGTTGAAATATGAAGTCAATTTCATTGTTATTCTAGTCAGTCATTACATGGAAAATCCAAGTATTGAGCATTGGATAGCTATGGAGTGGATTTTCAAGTATTTGAGAGGCACTTCTGATGCTGC
This sequence comes from Sequoia sempervirens, assembly GCA_007258455.2. NCBI lineage: Eukaryota > Viridiplantae > Streptophyta > Pinopsida > Cupressales > Cupressaceae > Sequoia > Sequoia sempervirens. Next base: position 22,496 of record VDFB02010668.1, on the reverse strand, counting down.
TATATGTTACAGTGGGAGTAGTCTTCAAGTTAATGGGTATGTGGATGCAGATTTTGGTGGAGATAGAGATCAGAGAAATTCCACTGCAGGTTCTATTTTCTCCTTAGTTGGAGGTGCAGTTAGTTGGGTGTCAAATTTGTAGACAGTGGTGGGATTGTCTACTACTGGAGATGAATATATGGCCACAACATAGGCTAGAAAAGAGGAAATTTGGCTTCATAGAATTTTGGGTGAATTGCAAGTAACGCAGGACAACATGGTGTTGCATTGTGACAGCCAAAGTGCTTTACACTTAGAATAGAACTCAACATATCATGCTAAGACAAAGCATATTGATATTCAGTATCACTTTGTAGGTGAGGTGGTGAAAGGAGGACAAATATATTTGGCCAAGATGCACATTGATATAAACCCAACATATATTTTGACAAAGCCCATTGGTAGAGAGTTCATTTGGTACAAAAATTCTTTAGGATTGTATTTTACTTAATGATTGATAGCATAGGTATTGGTCTTTCAGTATAATGTTTTATTCATAAGAGATGAATTTGACTTCAAAGTCAATTTTATTGTTATTCTAGTAGTGATGAATAATCAACATTGATATCTAGCTAGTGCTTCAAGTACATGTCTGGCGTGGCTGAAGGCCTACTATACAACCGAAGGTTGTAATATTCTACCAAAGGTTGATGTGATGGGAGGTCCCAAGGGGCTATCGTAGCCCCCCTAGACATCAAAGGATTTAATGCCAATGACGTTTCTAATAAATCCAAAAAAATTCTCTTAGGACCCTCTACTTTTTTAGTTTTGACAAATGTTCGACATGTAGTTATATGAGTCACACTTTCTATTTTTAGAAAGTTTTTTTTGACAAGGACTCTACAAGTCAGATTTCTTATACTTTATTGAAGTCATTTTTTTATAACTTTTGAAGGTTGTTGTAATTGCAAATTTCTTGAGAAATAAAATATGAAAGATCTTTTCTTGTGGTTTTTACCTAGTATAATTTTACTAGGTTTTCCATGTAAATACTGTGTTAGATCTATGCTTATTATTTTTCTCTATTATTCTACATTGTAAATTTTCTTACATTATATACATTACATAAGGGTCAATCAATGAAATAAATCATCATATCCATACATGAAACCACGTGAATCTCTAACATCCTCTTGTGCTCCATCAAAATACTTGTAATAAAACAAAGGTTACCACCATCTCAAGCAAGAAATCCTTCGATCCTCCAACATGCCACCTATGGAAGAAAAGCAAGAAGACAAGGTGAAAATACACCAATCCAAAGAACACAAGAATCAATTCCAAGTGATAAAAAGGCTCTAAGACATGTTGTCAAAGGTAAAAACCCACATGACTAGAAATAACATCCAAAATATATGGTAATACATCCAACCATCCATTCCTCCTAGATATCAGCAACATCAATAAACTTGTGCCAACAATAAATGCAATCTATAAATCACAATCACAATCTCCTTGTATAAAACCTATCAGTGGGGTATGTGTAGGATCATCATGGAAAAAACATGCCCTTAAGTGGCAATAAAATTCATAAAAATCAGAGTTAGGCAACTTGACGTAAAAATTTGAATGAGTGATCTATATTATTTCAAAAATATGTAAGAATAGAATCTATAGCAAATTGAATGTAGTTTCTAATATACTAGGTTTATTTAAAAAAACAAAATATATTTGGTAAAAATTTGAAATTTCAATGCAATAGCACTTAAATTTTAGGGAAAAAATAAGAAGTAGGTGTCTATCTGACCACCCTAACCACAATAAAATGATAATATTTTTTTATAAGATTTTAGATATGAGTAGAGGACTCATGTCTTGATGCGATGCATATTTTTTTGTAATTTTTTCCAAGTAAATAATTAATTATGAATTTTTATTACAACTTTTAAAAAATATAAAAACTCATATGTTTGACCACCTTAACTTGCTCAAAACTTCATGAAATTCATATTTTTTTTAATCCTCTAGTATGTGAAGCATAGAATGTAACACATGTTTCAAATTCAAAAAATGTGATACCGTTTGAAAGCTATAGATGTTTTTCAATCAACCTATCAATTAGGAATTTAGTCATAATTCAAATAGAAAATGAATAATAATAATTTATTGAATTCAAAGTAAAGCATAATTTATATTGGTGGAAATTTGAGAATCTCCTTTAAAAACCCTTTTTGTTTCATCAATTTTGGGTAAAAAAAGAAGTCATTAGCCACATACCCATCATATCGCCACTTTTTGGCCCATCGTGATCCTGCACATACCCAGTGAAGAGCATAGATATTCAAGAGCTCCCATAGTATGGGTAATGCCAAGTCTAAAAATAAATCATGAAATATCAATTCTACCAATCAAAACTCTAACCAAGATTTGATAAATAATTAAAACCATATAATACCAAGAACAATCACAATGATCCATGCATGCAACACAAATAGCTACATACTCTCTCATAACATGTCACCATAAATATCCAAAATCATATGAAAAAAACCTAAAAGAATTAGTCATAGAACAAAGAGAGAAACCTATAAATCTTACCATATCCTTCTATCAACACCTCAAAGTGCTATGATGCGTCAAGTATGTTCTCCTTACAAACCTAGATGAAAATCCTCAACAACACCCAATTGTTTAATCGTTCAATATCAAAGATAAAAAAAATGTATCATGTAAAACCAATATTTATGTAAGCCTCTCTAACAAACAAGATCAAACTCAAAATATTGTTTCTCAAAACAAGGAAATCAACCCAATATGCATAAGGAGATAACCATGTTAAAAATCCCTCAAAATGGACCCTCTAGAACTAATTATCCATGACTCAATATCCATATCCATGATAAGACAAAGCATAAAAATAATGCGTCTAAAAATTAGAATGGGAAAATACCTCTTATTAGGAATTATAGGAGGAATGAGGAGTTTGAACTATCAATTATATGAAGATTTAAATACATGAATAGAAGAATAAAATTCATAGAAGAAAAATGAGATAAGAATTAATGCGGTTCACCCTTTTCTTGGGTTCCACCCACAAACAACAGTCCATTTATTTATTCAATTTCCAACAAATTACAAGATACAATATCCTGCAGTAAATTGCTACAATGTGCAACTTAAACTTTCACGATTTCACTGCTCAAAATTCCCATACACTATGTTGCATGTTACCATCACCAAACCATGAAAATTCACCTTCCTCCACATGTTGTTCATTCAACACTTCACAAGTATTCTTTGTTGTGAGTAACATATGTCATGATTGTTCATTTCCAGCTCATGCTACCATGAGAATTCTAACCCACAATAATTACAAAAACTTCTAAATTCTAAGAAATTACAAGTTGGTTTTAAAACTGAAATACAATATGTAAATATGTAGTGAATTTCTTTTAATAAAATAGGAAATTTTTGCTTCATGTGTGTTGCCCCTAGACCCCCATCGTGTGCTTTGCCCCTAGGCCCCATCCGGGGGAATGGTCCCCCTAGACCCTGCAAGAGGGGCTTTGCACCCTACACTCCACCATTAATTAATTTGGGGTGAAAACATGCCAAGAAAAGTGACCAAAAATTTAACACCAAGTCTAATTAGGCTCCATAGACCAACACCTCTCAGATGACAAATTGTTGAGTAGACCAAGAGTGGGGAATGAGAATACTCCTCCAAGATACCCAAGTCATTATGAATCACTCCAACAACAATCTCCTCTATAGGTCCATCATGAACTCACGTCCATATCAAGGTGAAAGGATCCTTGGTTTTCCTGTTGAAACCTCCAAAGAGTAACCTCATCATAGCTCAAACCATTACCATATTCCAACATCTTTGTGTCTCTCCACTGCTGAAATGAACCATGTTTCCTTTTGATGTCTTGAACATGACTCATTATGGCCTTTATATTAGGTGTTACTGAATCCAAATGAGGGTGGTGATAGTATCTCTCAACAATGTTCCTCAATTTAGTCACATTTATCTCAACTAAATACTGAATTGAAGGAGGATTTGGTAGAGGGTTTGGTGGAGAGTTCTCTCTATCAATTTCTTCTGCCATTTAAGCCCTATTTAAAATTAAAATTTGTAAAATTAACATAATTTTAAATTAATTACTAAAATCTATCAAAAACCTACTGTATATGCCAACAAATAAGAAAAAATAATTAAAATGATCAAAAACATAAAAAAAAGACTTGCCTCACTCTCTAATTATGCTAAAATTGGAAGGAAAATTGATAAATTTGTATCAAATAACAAAAAATGGATATTAATTTGACTTAGATATCCATTTTCAACACTCTGCCCACACCCCACTTAGTGAAGTTCGACAATAACAATGCATTTTTTTTTTACTTATAGTTCTTCAAAATAGATATCCATTTCAAAGACCTTTTTTGTATCCATTTTGGAGATTTTTTTTTCTAAATATTTGATATATGTCGACTTGACATATTAATATTAATATTATTATAAAAATATGCATAATATATATATATATATATACATAACAATATATTAATATATTATATAACAATATATTAATATATTATATAACAATATATTAATATATATTATATAATAATATATTAATATATAAATTATTATGTATATTATAATAATATTTTTATAACATATTAATATTAATATGCTATAATATATAATATATTATATTATAATATAACATTATTAATATATTATTAATTTACTAATACGTATTATATAATATAATATTATATTATTATATAATACATAATAATATAATAATATTTCATTGGTATATAATATATTATTATATAATATAAATAATATGATAATATATGATTATATAATAATAATAATAATAATAATAATAATATATTTTATAATAATTATAATACATGACTCATTCTCTAATAAATTATAAATATATCTATAGCATATATCTATTTCTACAAGAAATGAATATCCATTTTAGGAAGAATAACATATACTCATTCTATACAAGAATAGATATCCATTTTTGTATTTAATATTGGATATTCGTTTATAACGAATATCCATTTTTCCTTGGTGTTTACCTTGGAAATTGTACTTTTTACCAACCCAAGTAAAATGTCAAACTTGATTTCGACAATTTATCCTTCCTTAAGTCACATTTTTTTACATCGCCACTGTTTGGCCCATGTCATGATCTTGCACACTATTCAAACAATTGTGCACCTCTTCACAAATGAACAATTTCACAACTGGGCCATTGTGTATGAGGTGCACCCAACCCACCTAATATTGTGCAGATATACTACAAATGTGTCACACATTCCTACATTTGCTCTAAAACTATGACTATTGTGCCAAACCCTACTTTGACACATTTGTTTAAACCCTAAATTTACCTTAATAAATTCCTTAAAAATGTGCAAATGACAAAGAATGTTTGAAGCACCTACATTGGTTGGCATGTCATCCCTCCATCCATATGTCCTTGCCCTCTCCACTTTATTTGAATATTTCAAATTATTTAATTAAATTATCTATTTGATCACTTCTTTATAATTGTTATTTAATTTATTTACTAATTATTCCTATTTCCTAAGTTTAATTAAATAATTTATTATTATTTAATAAATCCATTTATGATTTCCCACTTTTCAAATTAAATAATTATTTTTAATTGTTTAATTTACCCAATTATTGTTCAACATTACCTTCTCTTTGAATAAATAAATTTATTTATTTATTTATTCATTTTCACCTTACACATGTAATTAATAATTAATTAATTTAATTATAATTTATTATAATTACCCATGCATTTCCATCTCCCTAGCTGACTAAGACTTACTCTCAGTACATTCCATAATCAATTATAATCCACTCCCACTCACTTCAAGTTCACTAAGAAATCAATTATATCTCCTAACCGCTAGCCACACTTATCTCTTCAATCAATTCTCTTAACTGACCCATATGATTAGTTAGGCACAACTAATAGATCAATTAACTCCTCATCAATTTTGAGCCATTGATTTTCTCAATCTCTAATCAGATCTTGACCATTGATTGGTATTGCCAAAAATCTATAAATTCAACCCTCCTATTATCTATTACTCCTCTAGATGATCATTATGAAGAAACTATACACATATTATTAGTGCTTTGTGCTACAAATATGAGATCAATTTACTACCATACTTTTCTCCAAGGTGCAAAGAGGAGAACAATGAAGCTAAGCTAAGGTAGTCGTGTTGAGGTGTGTTTGTGTAGGTTTGCTACATTTCATTATGATTGTAATTTGTCTTAATGCTCTATTGGTGTGATTTGTGAATATATTATTTGTTATTTGATTATTCAGTTTTCATAATCATTTTCTAGGTCATACACTTAGGACCAAGAAGATTCAATAAAAGAACATAAGAGGCCCAAAATGAGAGAATAATTCCATTCTATCAAAGGAAGCAAATATATAAATGAGATAAATTATAAGAGATTACTTACTAGAGTACATGAGGTGAGTATATGTAATACACTACCAAGAGATGTAAGTACAATTCATATGTGCAAATGAAATCTACCTAAGTAGATACCTACCTATGCAAGCTTATCATATCCTAGGTACAAATATGTAATAAAATAATTTTAACTAAATGTAAGAAAATAAATATGCACCAATAATAGGAAGTAGGGCATCTTGAAGCTTCAAACAATTATATGTACACAATTTTAATTCAATAGTTCAAATTTGGATGAGTAAATCCATGAAAGAAGAAACATTATTTAAATAAACACTATCTTTGATGGGAGGAAGGAGTTCATCAAGAAGGATAAATTATAAATCATGATAATTTAATTACTATTTCATTTTATCAAATATTTATGGATCACAATAATTAGTATGGTGTTTTTTGTTGTGGAAAAACTTGTGTAGTAGCCAAGTCATAGAGATGAAGTGTCAATATATTACTAAGAAGAGGTAGTTTGAGTGCATAGAAAAGATGTATTTTCTAGGAGATAATTGGTTAAGAGGTATGTTGAAGAGGTTTGTTCTCAATTGTGATTAGATGAGTAAATGGATTGTCTTAGAAAATTCAACGATTCAAAGCATAATCCAAAGTTATAGCTTATAAAAATAATGAAGGAGATCACATCCATATTAGATGCATTCTAGAAGATGCCTTGACCTAGAAGGAAATAAGATTTTATGGCACAAAATTATGTAAATAATGTAGTAGAAGAACCTTGTATAAAAGATGAGTATAGAGTGGAATATTATATGTTCTCAAGGAGAGAAGACCTCAATGAATTAATGGAGTGGGTATTGGACATGGAGTATTGTTTTGCACAAGAAGAGATTAAAGACCCCAAGATGGTAGAGTTTGGGAATAAAAAGCTTTTTGATAATGCAATGAAATATTAGAGAGATCTCCGGTAGATAAAATTATAAAACAAGGAAAAGGTGAAGAGTTGGGATTAGATGGTTTCCAAAATTATAAGTTAGCTTGTGCATCTAAAAGATAAAATTGAATGGTTGTGAAGACTTGAAGTCATGAGATGTGGGATTGCAAAGGAGAATATTTCCTTAAAAGGAAATGCATTGAGGAAGTTTTCATATGAGTTCAAATAAGTATTTATTATTTGGAAAGGAGAATATTTCCTTAAAAGGAAATGCACTGAGGAAGTTTTCATATGAGTTCAAATAAGTATTTATTATTTGGAAAGGAGAATATTTCCTTAAAAGGAAATGCACTGAGGAAGTTTTCATATGAGAAATAAGTATTTATAATTATTTAGAAAGGATAATATTTTGTTAAAAATAAATGCACTGAGGAAGTTGTCATATGAGAAATAATTATTTATTAATTGGAACATTAAAGATGACTACACATAGTTCTTGGAAGAAGAGATCCTCATAGTTGTTATTGAGATAGAAGGAGAGGTTCTATAGGACTTTCATCCTGACATGAATTCTCTAGAGGAAGCACAAAAGGATCAACTATATATTTCATTAGTGAAAGATATTGAGAATTGTGAGTTTTCTTATAAACAATTAGATTATATTGTGCATTGGGAGAATGTAGTGTGCCATTTTAATGCAATAACTACCTAAGGAAGAAGATTGCATTATGATAACACTAGAAGCTGACATGGAGAAAAGTGTTACATAAGAGGAATGTGAAGGAAATAATAGAGTGGAAATTTACCATTTTAGACATAAATGAAGAAGATATGTAATTCATTTCAAACTGAGCATGTGTCTAATTCCTAAGGGAAGAACATCAAATAGAAATAACCCTATAATTGAATATGAGTTATCTTAAATATATCTAAGTGTTAGGCCAAGTAGAAGCTGAATTGGATGAGGAAGTGGAGTAATGTTGGAGAGGACCTAATTCATCATGTAAAGGAAATTCGTATGTTGAAATAAAGTAACACACACCAAGATAGTTAGGGTAGTTCCCATAGAGGTGAATCTAGTGATTGGTAAGAAAGCAATTGTAATGCACATGGAAGGGTCCATAAAAAAGTGAATGTCAGAGAAGACATGAAAGAGAAGAAATGAGGTGAGAACTCTTGATTCTTATAGAGTTAAAGATCATTTTGTAGGGATAGTTATAGAGGAGAAGATAGGAGTGGAAGCCCACATATCATGTAGTTGGTCATGGATAAAGAAGTGAACCATTTTCTTGATGGTAAATAATAGAGAAAAAATGTGGATATAATTCCATGATATCCATTCAAGATTGATAAATGTGACATGAAGGGAAACCTACATTATCTCAAGGAAAGAATAGATCCATATAAGTCTGAGAAAGGAGAAGAATGCACAATTTTGGTTATTAATAACATCTAAAGCAAGTTGTTTGGAGGTGGCATAATCAACATTACATACAACATCAGATATTCTAATTAAAGAAGAAATTTGTCTAAATCTTATGAAAGGAGTGGATTGTGTTGTGTCTCAAAGCAATGGCTCCACACTTCCTAAATAATAATCCAAAACCTAACATAGGGGAAAGACAACCAAAGGTCATAAACTAAACCATGATTAGATAATTAAAGATAAGTATGATGTTAATGAGGTCATTGCAACCATAGCCTAATTTATAGGTGGACTCACACTGTACTAGCTACAAATCTAAGACCTTGTAGATAAACAAAACATTGTATATAATCTAAAAAGATGGAATGAAAATAGTAGTTAATATGAATCCACTTAATTTATAATGCCACATATGCAATTTGAATCTAATTTTTTATCAAATACATTAGTTGGGATATGATGAATCATAAATTTTCTTTTATTTATAAATGTGTGAAAAACTCCAATTATACACAACTCTTTGAATGTGAATAAAATATGCACTTACTTAAGATTTGGTAAAGGTTATGAAACTAATCTATGTGAATTGGTAAGAAAAAATAATATTAAAATAAATAAAATATATTTTATAAAAAATTAAATGGTGGTGGAAGGACAATGTGTATTAGGTTGATGCCTGTAGACATATAAAATTGACCTAGGCCTGCAAGCTTTATTTTCTCCATATTTCTTACTAACATAATTAAAATATTTAATTATGTCCTAAAGTCCAAATTCGACTATTAATTAAATAATTCTTAATTATTTAATTAATTCACATCTTTTGTTCTTCCTGACTATTTTAACAAATAAATTATATTTATTTATTTAAATATGTCGCTAATTTCCTATGTCCCTCTATAATTAAATAAATTCATAAATTTATTTAATTATCATTTGTCAACTATTTCTTCCTAATTATTTAAATAAATAAACTTTATTTATTTATTTAAATACGTCATTAATTTCTAATGTCCTCCTATAATTAAATAAATTTTTATAATTTATTTAATTATTGTCCATCTTGGGTTTTTCTAATTTTAAATAAAATCATTTATTTAAAATTGTCCCACTTTCTTTTTTCTCTCCAAGTAAATAATTTAAATTGATTATTTACTATCACATGGCCCCACCACTTTTGAATTAAATTAATTTTTTAATTCAAGAGGACAACTCAACCTTCTAAATCAAATAATTTTAATTTATTATTTGAATTTTACAACAAACTCTTTATATGTGCTTATCTCCTTGTCACATGCAACCTTGTCCATTGATTTGATTTTTCTAAAATCAAATTCATCCCTTCATTTCAAATTTCACCCTAATGTTGCCCTAACCCTAATTGTGGGTTGACACATTTAATTTCAACCATTGATCTTAGGGCATCTCTCATCTGACAATCTTGACCATTCATCCAAAATTGGCTTTTCTATAAAAAGGCAATTTTGGCCTCATTTGGACATCTCTTGACTTTGTGAGTTCATGCTTTAGACTTTAGGCTTGCTTCATAATTGCATACTTGCATTGTGTAGCTCTTAGATTAGAATCCTTCAATATTTGCTTTGGACATTATCATAGTCATAGGTTTTTCATCAAAAATCTAAGGGCAAACATCAACTTGTAGCAAATGAAGAAAGTGCAATGAAGGTGATTCATGGAGGACATGAAGACTTGGTGAGATTGTTCTTTGTTTTTATGCTTTTTAACTCCATTGTTCTTCATTGTTTAGCTAGGGTTTAGTGTGTTTAGGCTTTATAATGCTAACCTTAATTTTTCCCTAAGTTACAATGCCCATATCCCTTAGGTGAAGTTATGTCAAACATTAAATTTCAAATACAAAAACCTTTATAAATCTATACATGAAAACTAAGAATGCAATTAAAGAAAATAAGAATAGTTGTAAGATAATTGTTGATAATGCAATGTGTTTCAAAGTTCAAGAGCTATTAGACTTGTGTTTTAAGTGTGGGATAAATCTAATGTACTCATCCCCTTACCATCCCCAGGAACTAGTCAAATAGAATCAAGTAACAAGAGTATCATGAAGACACAAAAATAACCTTGAAATAAATTAGAAAAGGTGGAATGAAAAGATTAATATTATTTTTTATGCTAATAGAATGAATTACAAAAGTCCATTAAAAGGAACCCTTTTGAGCTAGTCTATGGAGTAGAGGCTGAGTGCCTATGAATTTAGATTTTTCTTGTTTACAAATTAGTGCAAGAGGTAGAAGGAGAGGAAGTTGATGAAATCTCTCATAGGGTTCATGACCTAACAAATATTGATGAAATAAGGAGAGTCACACATGACAAACATTTATCGTAGAAACAAAAAGTAAAATATTTGTTTGATACAAAGGAATTTTAGAGGAACTTTCAAGTCAGAGACATTGTTCTTATGTGGAATAAAGGGTTTGAAGATAATGAAAAAAACATTTTTTTCATCTTTGTGGGTTGGCCCTTATTGAGTTGCAAATATGTGTGATCAACTTCACACTTTTTTATTTCAAGAGCTTGGATGGAGATTTCATGGAGCTACAAATTTATGTTTAGCACTTCAAACACTATTTCATTTGATGGTCGGAGGTTCTCTTAGGGTTTAATGTGCATACTCTTCTCTTATTATTTTGTTTTTTTATCATTTTTTTGGTTAGTTTATGTTGGACTTGTTATCCCATTGTGTTTTGGTATACTCCTAGAGTTCTAAATTCTTGCTATGCCTTTAAGAGGCACATGTCCCCAGATCTAGAGCCAATGTTGGGACCCCTCTCATATTTTGTATTCCACACTTGTAATTGTTGACCTAGGTCCTTATTTTTGGTCTATTGCATATTTAAGAAATCATTAATGAGCAACCTTGGTAAATTCAAATTTCAAATATGTGTATTACACCCTTCTAAATATTTATATTGTGCCCATCTGTGGAAAATTTTTAAGTTTGGGTTTCCTTTGGTTTAGTTTTCATGTTTTGGTGGAGATGGAGTTTCCATATATGTATACAACTTCTACAAGTTGCTTCCCAACCTTCACTTCTCACTTCCTTCCTTGCTTGTATACTATTGAACCCAGACATGTTTTCAAATCTTATAAAAAAATTTCCCAACTCTGTTTCTCTACATTTCACATTATCTTTTTATAGACTTTTCGACTCTGCATGCATGTTGACAACTTTTATAAAATAATCTTTGACCTCCACTTCTCTACATTCCTTCTTCCTTTGATCTTTATGAAATTTTGAATCCCATATACATTTTTTGCAACTTTTATAAAATACAACGACCTTCACTTCTCTACATTTTTTATTCCATTGTTTTCTAACAGCTTTCAAACCCCATTTGCATTACGATTTCTCTTATGAAATATGATTAAAAAACATCGATACTTTTCACTAAAACCCTTTAGATCAAAATTTAAACAATTACCTAACATAATCAACTCAAATAGAAAATGTAATAAACTCACACTCCAAACAAACTTCTCCAAATAAAAATATATATAATTACTTTCAATATTTTTTATTTTTATTTTTATTTAGAAGTTTTAAGTTTGTTTTAAATTGTTTTTTATTCTCTATTTAGTCTTTGTCAATGGACTTATGCTGAAAGAGAAAATGGCTGCGTGGATGTATTCTCTCCAACGGGGACTCTGACACGTGGAAGTAGACAATAACACCTTAGAATATTCGTTTTAACCAACTTTGGCACGCGTGCATTTGGATCGGTACGTACGTGTCAACCATATCCATTAGTCCCAACGCACATTTCAAGTCAAACAAATTTTTAATTGTGAGAAATTTTTTTTGGATTTTATAGTATTGGTAAGGTATATATATATAATTTATTTTGGTATGACAAATGGTGGATTGTATAGAAAGTTTTAGTAAAATTAGTTAGCTTTAGTAATTGTAATATTAATTTATACTTATTTTCAAGTTAGATTTTTGTTTTTATTTTTTGTATAGATTTAAATTTTGATAAAACAATTCAAAGAAGTCTTAAAATTCTGTGTTTTTAAAAAAATATATATATTTTGCTACTATATTTAAATTTTAGTCAATACTCTAGTATTTATAATATGTATATTTTTTTTCTTAAATTTGTTTATTTTCTTTGAAGATTCATATTTTAGTAAAAAAAACAAACGAGTCTTCAACTCTTGGTACACAAAAAAATTTGTTTGATTTGGTTGGATAAAATAATTTAGTTAGAAAAATATTTTGATAAATCTAAGTAAAAGATGTCAAGAGATATCATTATCGAGATGTCTATTTTGATTAGATTTTTTATATAAATAAAATAGAGATTTCATAATGATATCTCTTATCATCTTTTACATAAAATTGTCTAAAATAAAATTGCTAGTATTTACCACAATTTTTAAATTAAAAAAAAATTAAAAAAATTTATTAAATAATAAATAACAATTTTTCCAAGTATAAAATAAAAATTACTGAATAGTAAATAATGTAGATGCAATAAAATAATGTTTGAATTAAATAAAAAATTTACATGTTTTTAATTGATTATATATTACCAAAAGAAAGAGCAGGTTATATGATAAATGCCCATGCAAGTCATAACACGAGCACATTATAACATGCTGGCATTATAGTTGATTTAAACAATAAAAACAAAAGACAACATTTCCTTCTACATTTTACCTTCATCTTGCAGCCTAAGAACCATTCCAAGTGTGCTCACATTGTTACAGACTTGATCTTTCACCCAAACATTTTCCAAATCATTACCAAAATTCCACAAAGATGTGGGGGAGGTCAAAGGAGTAAATGTTTTTAGTTTTTTAGTGTCAAATTTGCACTTAATAGGCAAATTGAATTAGTTTTTTAATTATTATTCTTTTTAATTTTTAGGAGTTGATAATTCACCCCCAAATGTTCAAAATCCCAATTCACCTCTTCATGAAAGCCCTCATGAAGAACAACCACAACAAACCTCCTAGAATTCCTCGTCATCCTCCAAGAACACAACAAAACATTAGCTAGAATAGAGTATGAGCATGTGACTATCTCTTTTGTTTTGAAGGAGGGTGTTGAGGTGGAGACCTTATAGTAGATTAGCTCATTCACTTAGAGCATTATAAAACATACTCTGTGTGTGAAATGTGGGAGTTAACAAATCAATAATAAGACACACAAACACCAATGAGACATATTATATTAAATATTTGAATCAAAGAACTCATCTATTTGCAGGAAAACAAATATCTAAAAACATTCCATTGTTCTCTATTCTTAAGGATTCATTAAATCATTTGGCTCTCAGATTTTATATGTGCACTATTATTGTTAGAATGACAACTTGAGAAACGAGATGTTCAAAATGCAAGAAATCTAAGTTCCTACATGATACTATGTGATGCAAATGATAATGGTGATATTGAAAAATAGATAATTATGCTAAATTATGTGATACAAATGTTGCATAAAAAGCTAAAATGATTATGCATATGCTCAAATATTAACTATTGATATGATAAACTAAAATGCAATTACAAACTAAGACATGATTCTAAGTTAGAATGATAAAACAATGCAACTTGCTAAATGCTAAATGATCAAATTCAAAATGCTCCAAAGCTCCAAAGCTATTCCTGCATAATAAGTTTGCTAAAAGATGTGATGATAAATGTTGTAGAAAAGGGTTGTATTTATAGGATTTTCAAAGCATCTTGTGATGTGGCAGTGATCGACGGTCTATATTCAAACATGAGGGATGAACGATGGAGATGGAAGAATCAAGGAGGATGTTCCCTTGACCAAGGGAAACATGCCAAATGGATGAAGAAATAAAGTGTGAGAAATAAGCCATGTGTTAAATTTTTTTTGAAGATAAATGTAAATTAAATATTAGTCATATTTAATTACATGTGACATTTGATGACATGGCCAAAAAGTGTTGTAGACATGTGAACAAATTTGAATTTGAAATTATTCAAACTTAGTGAGGAGATATTTAATTAAATAAAAACAAACTATAGCCATTTTTTTATTTAATTAAATCTAGAAGAATGTGGTTTAGGGTGAAGAATTTAGAAAAGTGTGAACTATATAAATAAATTGAGAATTTATTTATAAGTAGATGAATTAAAGGAGATCATTAATTAAATAGCTAGTATTTAATTAATTAATTACCTTGACCAATTTTAGGTTTATACATTTTTCCCCTCTTTGAAGTAATGTGTTTACACGTTGCTTCAAAGAAAAATTTGTTTGTGATATCGACAAAAAAAAAAAATTGATGCCCCAGATCATGTTGATTTTCAAGTGATGACGGATATATGCCCCCTCGGGTGATAAATCGGTGAATTTTTGAATTCTTAGGATTTTTTGGAATTTTTGAAAATTTCGATGATTTTTCAATGATTTCAAAATTTTATGATTAAAAAATGATTTATCTCTAGAAAAATGATGTATAAGCCAACAGGTGATGAAATTGATGAATTTTCCCCTTTGAAAATAAAATAAAACAACCCCACCAAAAATCCCTCTTAATTAACATTTAAAAGGTTAAAAAGGTGAAATTAAAAGTTCATTTGTGCATTCGTAATTTTGAAAACTTGAGAGTGATTGAGTGATTTGTGCAAATTTGGCGAAATGGTGATCCCTTACCACATGCATCATTTTGAGTGTGTCAAACGTCACAACCACCTGGCAGTGTACAAACCTCTGATATGTGCCTTGAAAACCTCTCTCGTAATTTGTGCATTTCATTTTTGGCATTTTTTTCACGTTTGAATTTGGATTTGATTAGTTAATTTCATTGAAAACCGGACTTAGTGCATAGAACGACTATTGTAGTGCATCAAGAACTTTAGCACATAGGATTAGAATTTTAGTGCATAGGGTAAATGGATTAGCGCATAGGTTCCTATAGCGCATAGGTAACCCAAAGTAGCGCATTGAGTGATTGAAGTAGTGCATAGAATCCTTTAGCGCGTAGGTGAATTGATTTAGCGCGTTAATGATATGATGTAGCGCATAGGGTGAATTGGTGCATTGAGACCTTGTTCCAGTGCATCCATGAAATTGTCTGGCGCTTATGATAGTTCGGTGCATAGAAACTCTGTTTTAGCGCATTGATGAATTTTTATAGAGCATAGAGTTTTTCAATGCATAGAAAGACTATTTTAGCGCATTGGTGAAATTTTAGACCAGGTTGATGATTTTATTGATTAAACTCCTTGATTTTGATGGTGTTGATAGAATAGATGTCCATTGATCTCATGATAGGTGAGATTCAATGATTGATACTGATAATTGACCTCATGATAGGCAAGGATCAATGATAGTTTGATTGATTAAGTGACCTCATGATAGGTGAGGTGCATTAATTGATGAACCTCATGATAGGTGAGGTTGAATTGATTGATGAACCTCATGATAGGCGAGGTTGAATTGATTGATGAACCTCATGATAGGCAAGGTTGAATGATAGATTGATGCTCACGAGATTTGATCACAGTCTCACCAGAGTTGATTAATTTGATAGGCTGATTGATTTTGATTGATTGATAGGTTGATTGATGTCAATTGATTAATTGGCTGATTTGTGATTTTTGTGATGATAGGAGCCTTTGATGAGTCTGTAGATTAGAGAGTGTTTCCCTAGGACATGGGATTTAATACTCCACCTGACGCAGCCTAAGGTTGTCATGATCATACAATGCAAATTTTTGTCCCTGATTGATATGCCCTAGATTAGGATTAACAAGGGCTTATTGACAACTTTAGTAGAGAGGTGGCACAACAAGTATAACACCTTTCATTTACCTACTGGTGAGATCATAGTTACTCCAAAGGACATGTATCAGATCCTATGGATATCTATTGTGGGGGACCTGGTACTATATGATTCACAGGAGCAAGGTGGGACCGATGCACTACGCAAAGTATTCGAGGATGATCAGATATGTGGTTACGAGATTCCTTGGAGGCATATGGTATATGCCTATGCTACATTGCCATTTGTACTCATTGGATTTATTGGAGGGTTCCTTTGTCCTAATCATAGGTCAAAGGGACTGTCAATTGGATGGGGGCAGATTCTAGAGAGCATGATTGCTCAGGGCACTAGATATGCATGGGGATGTTGTATACTCGCACATTTGTACCATGACTTACACTAGGTGGTCTATCTTCGCAGGGCCATTTTATCAGCTAGGGTCACATTGCTTCAAGTCTGGGCCTGGGAGCATATAGCAGTTACATGATCAGTTGGAGAGAGACAACATCCCGCCATGAGGCCATATGTACACTTTTATGCAGGTCCAATTACTCAACCTAGGCTGGCTTAGAGGACAATACCGAGATGCCATTTTTGTGTCAGTCAATGTATCTAATTGGCCAAACCCATTTCATTATTGAGAGATTCTTGCTACTGAGGGTATTGAGGCAGTATGGTAGGGTTCAAGGTATGCCCTAGGGAATGGCACATTATGCATGACGATGGGTGGATGCTATAGAGTGGGAATATGTGTTGTCATATGATGCAATCATTGCAGCGTTCTAGGGTCTATAAGCCATCATTTGGGATGTGCATCTAGATATCATTGAGGCTATGGTATAAGAGGAGTATGCTTAGTACATGTTCATGCATCCATTCCCACATATTGCCATCCTAGACGAGCTAGTGCCATTGCTAGAGGAGGAGGAGAGGGCGGTAGGTCATGGGCATAGATGGTGGAGGAGGAGAGTAGTGATGATGGAGATGATGGAGACAAAGATGGGGGAGGTGGAAATGATGATGACAAAGGTGATGGGGGAGGAGATGAGGGTGGAGGAGGACCAGGACCGAATGTCGGAGAGATGATAGTGCCTCGTAAGAGGTGGCATGCGGAGATTTGACTACCCTCGTCACACCAGCATACATAGATTGCTACATTACAAGTACAAGTTCAGACACTGTAGGGTTAGCTTGAGCAGGTTTAGGCTTTACTAGCATAGGCCCAGGGCCAATTACTGTACTAACAGTAGAGAGGGATGTTACAAGACAGTAAGTCCAAGCCCAGGCTCAGGCACAAGGACAGATGTAGGGGAAGATTGGTACATTGATTGCTGAGAGGAATACTCTAAGTCAACGGGTCGATTAGGTTGAGGGCACCATTGAGAGACTACAACAGGATGTAGTGGTTACTAGTGCATCAGATTATTTTAGAGAGATATGTCGTACCGTGCAGGAGGCAAAGTTTTATAGAGTGAGATATCTTGATGCAGTTCCTCCTGAGCGGTGAGAGAGTTATGCCTAGTCCTGGTCCGGTAGATCCCAGTCTTGTACCACTAGCAGAGGTGTTACACAACTGCTTCCTAGAGATCAGAAGGATCCTGGTGTAGGTCTGTCAAGTGGGGGAGGCATTGGTCCATTGATGTCGGTATCATCTAGGGAGAGCACGACATAGCTCTGATTTATGATTTTCTGATGTATTTTGGACATGTATACACTAATTTATTTGAGACATTGATGATGTACCTCTTGATTTGAGACATTATGATACACTACCATTTTTTTATATTGATGTATCTCTTTATACCTTTGGATATCCTTGTACACTTTGACATTACAATTTTGAGGTTATATGATATGTGGCGATGATTATGATATATGTGTTTATATGATGATGATCGTGATGATTATGATGAATGCATTTAATTCCTATTATATATGCTATGTGATGTTCTATATGATGATGATCATGATGATTGTGATGGATGCATTTAATTCCTATTATATATGCTATGTGATGTTGTATATGTTGTATGGATTGGATCCTGTTATGCCCATGAAATGTGATGCATTTTATGCTTTTGTACTTTTCTAATGCAAATATATGATGCAATGAATATGATCTTGATCATGATGATTATGGTGGATGCAATGATGATATGATAATGCATGATTGATGATTCTATATTCTTGATGGATGATGTTTTATGCTATGTGAGATGGATTGATTATGCAAGTGATGTGTGATGTTTATGTTGATCTAGTTAGTCCTTTGTCAGTCTTGGATTTGAATAATAACAAATTCATCTTCTCTACTGGTTTTAGATGTTCATAACAATGGCATTATATCTTCACTGCTGGTTTTAGATGTTCATAAAATGAAATTATATCTTTATTGACCAGTCATATTTCTTAGCAACTTTTTCTTCTTGGAAATCTTACTCTATTGGATATATCTTTCCAATCTTTTTATGACATGCCATGTCATGTTTTTTAGCAACTTTTTCTTCTTGGAAATCTTACTTTGTTGGATATGTCTTTCCAGTCTTCTTATGCCATGTCATGTTTGATGAAATGATTTGGATTATGCAAGTGAGATGCAATGCACTTCTTTTTGTGTTTTTTGATGTGGGTATGATGATGTGATGCATGGATGGATGAATGTGAATGATGATTCAACTGGTGTTTTTTCTAATGTATGCAAATGATGATGCAATTGATGTGTTTTCTATTGTATGCAAATGATGATGCAACTGATGTGTTTTCTATATGAGAATGATGTGTTTTTGGAAATTTCAAGTGTACTCAATCCATTAGTGCCAAAGATAACATCATTGTGAAATTGTTGCAGCTTTGGAAATCCCATAGATATAGATGCAAACTAACAAGGATGCAATCTAACTTAACCATGCAGATCTAATATGCAGATGTTGTCATTCATAATAGTCGATTTCTCATGCTTTTCATCAGCATTGAGCCTTTAAAATGTTGAAAGTTAGTACAAGCATCGATGGCATAAGTAGACCATGATGACCTCAGTACTACTTCCATGATTTTTGATATTGCAAGTTAACACAAGCATCTAAGTATAATTGAATCGAGATGACCCAAGTTTTTCTTGTGTAAACAGACAAGAGTTAACCATTTTACTATGCAAATTCAGAATGTCATTAGTGATACTTTGTAGAGCATGTCCTATGACAATTTGCATAGTAATATGATCAACTCACAAACAACAGACAAAGAAAAATCATACTCCTTCCTGGCTCCTCTAGTTTAATACATCATTGAGGTGCTCTAGAGATATGATAACAAAAATCAAAGTACAACAGTTAAACATTCATGCTTGACATGAGAAAGTCATGATTTAGAAGGAACATCATCCATTTAAACTGTGCTTTTGGTTTGATTGATTTGGTTGTTTTGATTTGGATAGTTGATGTGTTTCTGATGGTGATTGATGTTCAATGTTGAGTTGCACCATGATTTTTGTGTTTGTTACATTTTTCCTACTGTTGTTTGTCTATTGGTTCAAACTTAAAGTTTATTTCCCCTAGTGAGTTCAATATTTTTCCCCCAGTCTAGGGTGAGACACGACCGTGATGCCAGGATATGTACATGAAGCTTTCTAATGATAGGTAGATAGATGGTAAAAGAAAATGGTCGACATGCTCAAAAAGATGGAAAAGCTAACCTATCACAAATAGCGCCTCTTTCCAATTTTCACTACTTGTTTTTATTGCACTTTTTTAGATTTTTCACTTCTTTTTGTATTTTTCTCTTTTTCTATTTTTTTTGTTGTTAGCAAGACACCTGTTTTCTAGGTTTTCATCAAGGCAACCATTTTTTTAGGACTTTTTTTGATGTTTTGTATTTTTTCAAGACTTTTTCTGATGCATTAGATGATTCAGGTGTAGAATTTCTTGAGATGCAAGTTGTCGAGGGGTTCATCAAACAAATCCCCTTCAGGTGTAGACAACTGATATACTCCTGATCCAAAGACTGATACAACGACAAAGGGACCTACCCAGTTTGGTTCAAATTTCCCCTTCTTCTCTCTATCTTATTGATTATGGGGGTTCTCTTTCAAGGCTAAGTCACCCACTTGAAATTTTCTAGGCTTTACTCGATGACTATAACTTCTGGATATCCTCTATTGATAAGCTTTCAAGTGATCTACTGCATGCTGACAATGCTCATCCAATAGTTCCAACTCCTATAACCTAGACACTTTGTAATCCTTATCTGAAATGATCCCTTTTAGTGACACTCATAGTGATGGTAGCTCAACCACAATAGGTAAAATTTCTTTTGTTCCATAGACTAGAGCATAGGGTGTGGCTCTTGTCGAGGTGCAGATGCTAGTTCAATAAGCCCACAAAGCAGGGTTCAATTGAACATGCCAATCACGTCCAGCCTTGTTGACAATTTTCTTCAATGTTTTCAAGATAGTATTGTTTGAGGCCTTTGCTTGGCCATTTCCTTGAGAATAGTATGGTGTAGACAAGGGTAAGTGCACCAAGATGGTTCCCAAAAAGGGGGCTTAAGTGGCCACTTTTTTTCTAAAATAAGGAAATGCTGGCCTTGGATGTGAAATTGAGGATAGTTACACTCAAAATTTTGAGATGGAACAAAAACAAGGATCGAAGTGCTCTAAGTCTACTTTCTAAACTACTAATTTATTTTGAAAATGGTTGAGATTAAGGGGTTCAACAAAGGGATGTACACAAATTGGTGTTGTTTTTGTCAGAAAAACATAACATAGCAACTCTTGTACAACCTGAGCACGGTGACCTTTTTTTTAGTATTTTTAAAATCGCTATAGTTAGAAGTTAGCTAACAGTATCTAGTTGGTGAACAATTTCTTTGATAATTTTTTAATGAATATTTGATTTTTTACTAATTTTCTAAGTGGGCACTTCCTAAAAAGCATAATTTTGGCCGTGCTCCCCCTACAAATTTTGGAAAGTAATAGATTTTTTTAAATTTTTATTTTTTAAAATTTGTAGAATGGAGTCTAGTTTCTAAAAATGTAATATATTTGAAATTTTGATGAATGGTTAATTTATAGCGAAAAAAAAAAAAAACAACTGCTTTTTGAAAAAAAATAGACATACAAACAAAATAAATAATGGATGAAAGCCCTCACATTGTCAGAAAGTGAAAAAAATTATATCATTGGAAAGCTAAGAGAGAACTTAACATTACCCATGTGTTCAATTTCGTCGATATTGAATCAAATGCAATCCTGATAGTGAGCATTAACCCAATTATGTGAAAAATTGTAGAATTTGCAAAAAACACGTCTCTGGTGGTTGGGAATGCCCTCCAAACCTTTGGGTTGGTATTCCAAGGAAAATACCAAAGCCAAGGCTCGGGGATTCCCAAAGAAAGATATAACATGAGCGCGTTATTTACTAGTTTTCACTTTTTCTTCTCCGTGGAACATTTCTAACAACAAATAATGCACTCGCGTTATTTATTCCTTTAGTTAAATGCTAGTTTTTTGAAAAAAAATTCATATGTTTGTATGTATATGTATGCTGGTGTGTCATGTATGTATGCCTATATGTATGTATTTATGCTTATGGGAGAGAGGGAAAGAGAGGGTGAGAGTGGGAGAGAGTGTTAGAGGGTGGGAGAGTGAGAGGGTGGTAGAGAGTGGGAGAGAGTGGGAGAGAGTGTGGGAGAGTGGGAGAGAGTGTGGGAGAGTGGGAGATAAGATGGAAGGGAGGGAGAAGAGAGTGGAAGGGAGTGGGAGAGAGTTGGAGAGTGTGGAAGAGGGTTTAGGGTGTGACGGCATGGGAGAGAGTGGGAGAGAGAGGGAGGAAGAGAATGGGAGAGAGTGTGGCAGAGTGGGAGATAGGGAGTGAGAGAGTGGGAGAGG
>VDFB02010667.1:0-53406 GCA_007258455.2 Sequoia sempervirens | reverse complement strand
GCAGAATGTGCTCAATATCTCAAGCTAATGATGGGCTATGATATGCCCATGGTGCAAATGGATCCAGAGAAGATCAAACCATACTTCCAGGAGAAGATGAAGGATGGGACAGCTGGAGAAATCACAACAGAGTTCCTGAGTTTTGCTGCCCATGCCTTCGACCAATTAGAGCTTTTTAGGGACCAAGGCTCAAAGTATGATGAAGATTGGAAAAGGCTAGAAGAAAATTTTAAAGAATGTAGCTATCAGGCATTGCGATGTGAGATCCTCAAAATAGACAAGCTCCAAGCGGTCATCCTCAAATACATAGAGCACACAACTCCTGAGGAGTAGGAGGACAGCCCAGCAAAGGACGAAGACCTTCCTAAAGAGTAGCTATAGCAAAAATAACAATCCACTAAAGGACAAAAGAGCTACAGTGCCATCCACAAGAGGACAAAATAGGAAAGAAACAAAAATATATTTAAATTGTAATCTATTTGGGGGTAGGTGAAACCCTATTTTGTAATGAATCTTGGCCACACAATGAGAATGAATCTTGGCCATTCATTTAACTTTTAAAAAACTATAAATAGGGCACTCCTATCATTTGCAAAGTGAGAGTTGAGTTGTTGTAAAGACATATTGCTGAAATTTATAAGAAAAAACATTGACTTGGTGTATTTTCTTGGTTTTTCTCATGTTATTTGATTCATTCTCCAATATCAAATGTTGAGCTTAGATCTTAATGCTGTTCTACTTAGCTATTTTCTTTCTTTGGGTAGATCTTAGGAATTTTGTTGGGTGATCATGCAAATTCCTGCCATGATAATTTCTTTGTCCATACTTTTTGTTGTTTGCTGATGGTAGATAGCTGTGTAAAGTTAGCTTGGACTTGATTTGAAAGTTGCTCCAAACATTTATCTTTAATTCATGCATGTATGTGGTGGATGAAGGATGAAATATTTGCAGACCTTAGAAGATAGCACAATTTCCATGATACTGTGAAATCCCTGGTTAAGTGGAATATTGTTTTGAGGAATTGTCCATTGTAGGAACTCCATTGTCACTATTCATAGCTAGTTGCAGACTTAGGAACTTTCCCTCTCCTTCACCCTTTTCCTTTTTTTTAGTAACTGACCTATGCTAAGGTTTATTGCACATTGTAAAGCCAAATCCAACAACTAAATGGAGTCCAAGAATGCTATTTGAACCTACAGTTGATGCATGACAGCTTTCCATCCTATGAAATCCATTTCAAAATTCGACTTCCATGCTTTGTATCCATGCTTTGTATTTTCTATGTAAAACCGCCTTGTGATTCCAGCAAATCACATCAAACTACTGAGGTATCTAAGCACTATCATGACCTGACATCTGAAAGACCTTGGGATAGTGTTCTGCAATTTGATTGTGGGAGATTGTCTTTCAAGAGAGGTAGTGCACCTACGCACTGCCTGTGTTGAGAAGTGCATAAAAACACCATCAACACACTTTCCTACATATCCTATGGCTCGCACCCACAAAAGGATATGAATATCATAGTAAAACCTTTCCTAAGAATTGGACATTCTGACAGGTGACTAATATCTCTCTGTGGTCGTTCATTTCACTTGTCAAACTAGGGGACGTCGACTTTAAATGGCACGGAAAAATATATGCACTAGGAATTAGTTTCAGTCAAATCTTAGAATAAATACATACTGGACAAAAATTCTATCTATTCCATAGAACAGTAATGCAAAATTCTTTAACTCAACTATGATAAAAACCATAACAACTACGACTGAAACGTAAACTATGAACTGGCTTTATGCTATAGGAACAGTCACAGGGATGGACTCTCTATGCTGCAGGAGCACTATAACACTGAGTTTGTATGAAAACTTCAAAGATGAAAGCTAACTGAAGAACAACAGAAAAGAACAACTAACTAACTAGCTACAGATACTTACTAAGTGGGCCCCCTTAGCAAGCATCTACTAATTATGTAGATGTTAAACTCAGAACTTCATTGCACTTTATTCATAAAAATAGAATGATATACATCATTTTGTTGATATAGAAACTAACAACAAACTCTATCTCTGGTCAAACAGATTATGTCTTTCATTATCATATTGATTCTTACATGGTATCTGCTACTCTGTTTCTAGCTTACTCTAACTATCATCTATCTCATTCTCTCTCTCCTTCTCACTCGCGTAGGAGGAGAACTTTATTTAAAAATAGGAGAGAAACTAACTAACTAACCCTATCAAAGAAAGATGTGGAAGTAAAGTATATCCCCGAATCAAGGAACAAACTTCATAATGAATTTATCTGTTCAACCCGATCTAGAGAGAATCTAGCGCTCCACTCTTTCCAGATTGACTGTCATTAAAATTATTTCCCATGGTTTTGGTCAAAGAGTCTTCGCCGGAGCTTCCTCGAAGTCGTGTAGGAAATGGACTTTACTGCAAGGCCGAGATCGGCTGCACTGGACTCGATCATTCTTCAACAACCTGCAAAACAAAAGGTAACATATGCAAAAGAAAAGGCGCATGGCATATACACAATATCTATTCATTAATCACACATTTTAAATCTACTTCATCATTCAAAAATTGTATATGATATACCAGTCATTTTTGGTAGTCAACAGGGCAATAAATGCAATCAAGTCAACACAATAAGCTGCAGGAATATGAAAGTATTTTGCTGCAAGATATCCTGATAAAAGGTTTCAACAAAGTTTAAATAGCCATGAAATAACAAAAGTAAAGTCATTTAAAAGTTTATCATATCATCAAATTATGAGCATATTTTAAGCTCATCAATATTAAGATTTGTGGCTTGGTGAGGATAGAGGGGCCACATTAGCATAGGGGGTCTGAATGTCAGCGATAGCCACAGTTTAAATCTTGTTTGAAGTCCCAATTGAATATATCTGCTGGTTCATTTGAGAGCTGCTGTGAAATTTAGGGGACCATGTGGTTCTGACTTCCTTAACCCAACATTTAACCTCTCCCATCTTTTCTCGCCTCTAGTGTATGCCAGTCTCCAAAATGAATATGGTTGTGCCTGGAATTCATCATATACTTGTTTTTTGATATCAAATATTTTCTCTCTGGCTGAAACATTATTAATACCATATGTTAGAGCAAATCAATCTTTCAACATTGCATGGGGGTTTGCACTTTGAGAGTGTAATGGAACAGGCTCTATTTTCTCAGCTTCCTCATATGTTTCCCACTGCCTGCCATAATTCACCTCATTTACTGCCTATGACATGAATGCTCTCAAATGAATATCACCAATGTATAGAAGAGGATTCCATTATGTTTCAAATGGTATTAAAAAGCCATGCAAATATAATTCACACAAAGAATTCCTTAACCAGTTAGGGGCTGTCTGGTATGCTTCATAAAACTCTTTGGCAGTGTGAATTATAGGGTCTTGGTTTCTAGAAATTCTCATCAATTGAAACCATAAAAACTGTTCTTTGAGGCACAGAGCATAAACTCTAGGTGGCGGTCTACATTCCATAATTTGACCAGTTACTTTTAACATTTCATCCATTTTTGATTTCAACTCAGCAATTTCCTGTTTCTGACTTTCAATTTTCTTTTTCAATTTCTTCTTTTCTACTTCCCATAGACTTTGCTACATTTCAGTTTGGGCTATGTGTCAAAAAGTCAGAGTTTGTAATATAACTATTTCTCAATTATCTTTAACATATTCCAGAAACTTAATTAAAAATGTCCTCCTATACACAACAATGGCTTTACAGTTTGCAGGGTGAAATACAGTTTCACTAGGCACATTTAGTTGCTCAGTCTGTTCTTGCTCTTGCTGCAAGATAAATTCTTCTTGTTGCTGTGGTGGAGAATTCTGTGCTTCCTCTGAAAATTGCATGGCAGCAGTAGCCAAATCATCAAGATTTGGTAACCCTTACTCATTATGCCCTGTTTCTTTTATCTCAACTTGTTCCTCTTCAGGAGCGAATGAACTTTGAGCAGCATTCTCAGACTCATTCTGAAAAATATTAAATTCAGATTTAACAGACCCTTCTAAAATTACAATTACTTCAGGTTGCGGTGAAGCAGGGGAGGTCTTAGATTGTTTCCTTGTGGAAACCCTTCTTGGCATAGATGTGGCTGCAGGAGGTGTTCCGGTAGCTTTTCTTTTTCTTGTTTGTTTAGAGGGCTCTACCCTACCAGAGGATGACAGTGAACTAGTAATAGCAACAAGTGTTGTTGTAGGAGAAACGGCTATAGGGGAAGGTGTTGCAAGAGAGGAGCATTGTCTTTTCTGAAAACGAGGGTCAGATTCAGGGGACCCTTCTACCTTTGTTTTTCCTTTCTCTCTCCTAGTGGTAGACCTAGTTTGTACCCTAGTAGAGGATTCAGGTGCGAAAGCTGTAGGACCAGGTGCTACAGGAGTAGATGACCCTTGCCTATTTCCACTAGTAGATGCAATTTCTTTCTTCTTTCTCTAAGGCCGTGGGGTAATTACCCTAGGAGGTTGTGGGATTTGCAAACTCTTTTGGAAAAAAAATTGTTGCCAGGAGAGAGGTGAGATGTCTCTCAAAGAGTGCTCAATCAGTAATTTAATAAGGCCATGATGAGTGACAGAATTGTCTTTTCCCCTGTTGAGTTCTATGGGCACTTTGTTCTAAAAATTTTAACAAGAAATTTGGGACATTTATAACTAACCCATGCCTCATATGGCTTATTAATTTAAAATGATGAGAATGCAGGTAGAAAAAATGACCTTCACAGGTTAAATACCTCATTATATAAGCGGCATACTCTGAATATGGATGAGGCAACGATACACGCTTGCATCCCTGCTTGGAAACTTCTAGAGGTACATTAGTGGGCATTGAAAACTCAGCCCTTGCAGCTGCAGCGTTTGAAAAAAAGTTTTCTCCAATGGCTGGGAGCCCGGTTACTTCAGCAATTTTGTCTTTGGTTGCAACAACCATTAGACCCCATACAGTGGCTTCCCCTTCGGAAAGGGTTCTCAAAAAATCTCCAGCAGCCTCCTCATCAAAATCATTCAAACTCAAAAAATAATTTAACCATCCACAGAGGCTGAATGCGTGGACTGTTTGCAGATTTTGCAGTAACAATTCATGAGCTACAGGCTCATGTCACACCAACTGACCACACATGTTTGCAGTTTTCCTTTAGCTAAATGCAATACCTTGCTGAAGATTCAAATTCTTTGTTTCCCTTTTCTGCTCTGGTTTTTCTTTTGTCATGCCATCACATTTCTTTCTTTTTCCAAATATAAACTTTTTAAACAGACAATCTTAATCGTAGTTTACAAGAAAAACATGCAATAAAGAATGCAATAAAGAAGGACATGCGATCATATTTGGAAAGTACCAGAAAAGTATTAAAGAAAGATTATTTATGTAGTTATGGCACTGGCGAAAAGATAGGTTTTAAAAGATGGATTACCCCGCCCCCTACTTAAAGTATGACATGTGTCCTCACATGTACGAGAGAATAGGTAGAGATTCGGGTGATAATGACTGATACATGCATAGCAGTAAATGAATAGAATGAAATAAATCAAATGTGATAAGAAAAGATATGGTGTACCTTTGATAATTGCACGTACGTGTCAAGAAAGATGACGGCGCTGCATGAATTGACAATTGGGAAAGATATCTTAATTAATGTTGATGCGGACGGATGAAGTGGATGGAATGGATGGATGTAAGATAAAGAGGTGAGATGGGGGCGACAAATGAAAATGGAGAAAAAGGGGTTTCCTTTAAAAAGAAAACCTTTATTATGGGCATGCTTTTTGAAAATTACGGTAACACTGCAGGAGAAAGGCTAAAGCCTTCGGCTACAGGAAGAGTAGCGGGAGGAACCTGAACGAACTGCTGCATGAATTCTTCCTTGGAAACTGTTTATGGTATAACTGGAGTCGGTGGCCATTGACTAGCAATTTGAAATGGACTAGATCAATTGTCACCAGCTGTACAGCTCCATTGTTGAACACATTTTCAACTTCATAGGGGCCAAGCCAGCGTGTTGTGAGCTTACCCTGGTTTTCTTGATATCTGGAATCATATAACAGGGCCCAATTGCCAGCATAATTTTTTTTGGTTTTGATGTACTGATCATGCCATCTCTTCCTTTACTGTTGGATTGCTTCTATATACTGCAGGGCAGATTTTCTCATTTCTTCCAAAGCATTTAGCTGTAGGAGATGGTCCTTCTGTGCTTCAGATATGTCCATGTTGAGTTCAAGAGCTGTTCTCAAAGTTTTGTGTTCAAATTATATGGGTAACATGGTTTTTTTCCCATAAAGCAGCTCAAAAGGTGTAAACCCAGTTGTTGTCTTCCATATAGTTCTGTAAGCCCAAACTGCTTCAGGAAGTCTATTGCTCCAATCTTTCTTATGGATCTGCACTGTCTTTGTGAGGATCGCTTCAATTTCTCTGTTTGTTACCTCTACCTAACCATTGGCTTGAGGGTGATAGGGGCTGGACTTCCTATGTTTGATCTTATAGTCATTCATAAGTGCAGTGATCAAGTTTGACATAAACTGAGCTCCTTGATTAGTTACAAGCTCTCTGGGAACTCCAAATCTTGTAAAAATTTGTTTATACAGAAATTTAGCAACTTTGTTATCTCGGGCATGAGTCATAGCTTTTACCTCGACCTATTTTGTTACATAGTCTATGCAAACTAGAATGTATGACTTCCCATTTGATGGTGGATTAATTGGTCCCACAAAATCCATCCCCTATTTATCAAAAGGGGTGACTATTATCTGTGGATATAGTGGCATTTCATCGGACTTAGTTGGTCTTCCCATATGCTGGCATCTATCACATTTTCTTGTATAGGCCACAACATCCTTGTATAATGTTGGCCAGTAGTACCCTGTTGTAAGAACCTTCATTGATGTTATTTTTGCTGCAAAATGTCCTCCACATGGTTCATCATAGAAAGCATGCAATATGTCATAAGTTTCATCTTCTCTTACACATCTTCGCATTACTTGATCAGGTCTAGTATAAAACAAACTATTTGCAATCCAGGAAAAATTAAAACTTTTATCAATTAACAACTTCTTTTCTTTTGGAGAAAAGTGGGTTGGTATTCTATTTGCCGCTATATAATTAGCAATGTCTGCATACCAGGGTGTATGTGCAACAATGGAAAACAAATGTTCATCTGGGAACCTATCATCAATGACCTCATGTTCTATAGGTGTAGCTAATTGCAGTCTTGATAAAAAGTCAGCTACAACATTAGCTTTTCTTGGTTTGTCAATTATTGTGATATCAAACTCTTGTAACAATAGGAGCCATCGTGCCAACCTACCAGAGATGGAAGGTTTGTTCATCAGGTACTTGATTGCTGCATGGTCAGTATGAATGAATATCTGATAACCTGTGACATAATGCCTAAATTTATTCAAAGCATACACTACTGCAAGCAACTCCTTTTCTGTGACAGTATAGTTGAGCTCAAGACCTTGAAGGTTCTTGCTGATAAAATAAATAGCATGTTCAATTGATTATTATTTTTGACTCAGAACTGCTCCTATGCCAAAATTAGAGGCATTAACATGTATGTGAAAATGGAAATTCCACTTTGGACCTTGAAAAATAGGGGTTTTAGTAGGCAAGTCTTTTAGTTGTAGGAAGGATTTTTCAAAGGCCTCTGTCCACTCAAATTGGGAATCCTTTGTTAACAGTGCATAAAGTGGACTGGCAATTTTACTGAAGTCTTTTATAAACCTTCTATAATACCCTACATGACCAAGAAAACTTCTGACATCTTTTTGTTTTGCAGGAGTTTGTAAATTCTGAATAACTTCAATTTTAGCAGGGTCAACCTGAATTCCATTCTTTGAAACATGATGACCTAGAACAATACCTTCTTCCATCATTAGAAAACATTTCTCACTGTTTAGAGACAAATTTTGCTCTCTACACCTTTTCAATACCTTTTCTAAATTGACTAGTGCTTCTTCAAATGTGACTCCATAAGTAGTGAAATCATCCATGTAAATTTCCATACATTCATGAGATATATCAGCAAAGATACTAATTACTGCTCTCTGAAATGTTGTTGGTGCATTGCATAGGCCAAAAGGCAAGACCGAATAAGAAAATGTTCCCCATGGACAGGTAAAAGTGGTATTGTCTTGATTTTCAGGGGCAATTTTTATCTGATTGTACCCACTGTAACCATCCAAGAAGGAAAAAAATATTTTTCCAAATAGTGAGTCTAGTACTTGGTCTACAAAAGGTAATGGAAAATGATCTTTTTTAGTAGCACTATTCAACTCTCTGTAATCTACACACACTCCCCATTTTCCACCCTTTTTTGGAACAATGACTAATGGAGAAACCTATTGAATGTCAGAGATTGGATAAATAAAACCAGCATCAAACAACTTTTGAAGCCCACCTTTAACTATTTCTCTAAGTGTTGGATTTACTCTTCTTTGAGGTTGTCTAACCGGTGCACAGTCTTCTTTGATATATATTCTATGAGTACAAACTTGAGGATCTATTCCTTGCATGTCCCCATATTCCCATGCAAAAGCTTTATGCTGTTCTTGTAGCATTTTTAATAAGTCAGCCTGTTGAGACTGTGACAGCTTGCTATTAATATTCAAACAATGACCTCGAGACAGTTCTATCTACTCCGTGAGATTACTCATAGAACCTATAGGTGATGTTTGTACCTCTTGTGGAAGTAAATTATAAAAAATTGATGGAGGTTTAGGCAATGAGCTTTCAGAATCTGGTTGTTGCAGGAAACATTGTAAATGAGTACCATTTAGATCAGATCAACTACCCGTATCAGCATTGTACTGTAGAATTTGGAACAGCAAAGAATCCTCACTCTGAAGTTTTGAGAATGGATCATTTTGAATCATCATTAATTGATCCAAAGAATTGGCTTCTTCAGTTTCTTCCCCCACATCTGGCCAAACAGGTTGGAACAAATCTGGTTGAGGTCTAGCAGGCGGATATAAAGCCAATTTCTTTGTGGACTGTCCATCAGAAATGGTCATATCTCCAGAACGACATCCTATAAAAGCATTTGCAGTTGCTAACCATGGTCTACCAAGGATAACTGGATACCCTCCTAAAGTTTCTTTTACTGATAATATTGTGAAATCAGCAGGATACTCCCAAGATTCAAGAGTGACAATTACATCTTCCACTATCCCATCAGGTTTAACTATGGAGCTGTCTGTAAGCTGCAGAACTGTGGGTGTAGACCTAATGTCTGAAATGTTCAGGGAGTCCATAGTATGCTTTGTCATAACATTAATGGCAGCACCTAAATCAATCAAAACATTTTTTACAACTTGACCATTTATATGTATCTGCACTACAGG
This sequence comes from Sequoia sempervirens, assembly GCA_007258455.2. Taxonomy (NCBI): domain Eukaryota; kingdom Viridiplantae; phylum Streptophyta; class Pinopsida; order Cupressales; family Cupressaceae; genus Sequoia; species Sequoia sempervirens. The sequence continues at coordinate 44,052 of VDFB02010667.1, read as the reverse complement.
ACTTCTAGGATCAATATACTTTGAAATAACTACATTTCCCAACATTATATCAGCCAATTTCTCTAAGACATGAATTGTTTGAGGATTCTTTTTCTTTCGTCTAGGCTTCTTCAAACAGGTCTCTTTAATAGCTTTTCCAAAAATGGGAATATCTTTAATAGCCTGAAATAAAGGGATTTGAATTTGCACATTCTTGAGTTGATCCAGGATGTCAAAAGTGGGTTCTCTAAGGAAGAGGTGGGTTATCTTGATTTTGCAAAGCAGACTCCTTAGAAACCATATCAGTTATGGGCATATACTCAGCAGGAACAATAGGTGCAGTGGATTCTTCAAGGGGAGAATCTGGTATTTAAGTAATCAGATGTGGTTTTGGAGTGGGTAGAGTAGTTCCATACCTCAAATGGATGTCATTAAGATTTAAGGCAAAAGCTTGATATTGATTGGCTTCGACAAGATATGCAGGCTGCTGTGACTGCTGCTGTTGCTTATTATTAGGATTGGGCAACGGCTGGGCAGACATAGGCGTTTATTTTAGAGATCCAAGGCTTGTGGCAGTTGCTGCAAGAGGCAGCATAAGGGCCTGTGGTTGTGGCTGTGGAAGCTGTAGGAATCCAGAGGATTGGTTTTGCCATTGCTGAGGGCCTCTCCATTGAGTATTTTGCTGCCAATTTCCTGAAGGTGGGGTCCATTGCCCTTGTGGCTAATGCCAACCTCCTTAAGGAGATTGCCATTGTGGGGTCTGATAATTAGGCCAACTTGGTTGAGGCAGATTCCAAGGTGGTGGTGGTCCATATGCATGTTGCCATTGGTTATTATAGCCAGAATAAGGATTACCAAAAGTTAAAGGGTCTTGAGGTATACCTTGTCTTTGGGCCCATGGTCTCCTTTGTGCAACAAAGAACACTTGATCATCATGACCTTCTACTGGCTTGAAGTTAGTAGGTAGTTGTCTGGCTTCCAAATTAGCCACCATCTTGCATCTGCAGTCACACTTCTTTTGTCTGCAGTAAGGACAGAACTCAGCCAAAATTGTCTCAGCCTCCTCATGTTTCCTTCGAGCTTACATGGTATCCAGTTGTGTAGCCATATTATTAATGATGTCCTGCTTAAAATCAGATAGCAAATTTGTTATCTCCACCCGGGAGACTCCACCAGAAGAAGACTTTCCCATTGTAGCATGATGACCTCGGCCTTTCTTAACTATTGCTCGAGAATAGTTAAGACATATTTTCTTTATATCATCCCAAGGTAGCTGGGTTATATCACCTCCTCCCATCAGGTCCAGGGTGTCTATACAAGCATCACTGATTCCCCTTAGAAAGAGTAGTTTCTGAGAGTCTTCGTTGAGAGTATGGTTTGAGTTCCTCTTTAGTGTGAAAAAAAATTTGGAAATATAATCTTCCAGACTTTCATCATCCTTCTACTGAATTTGAAATATGTCATCACCTTTGCTGGCACTCTTACAATATTCCTTATACTTTTCAAAGAATTTTGTCTGCATAGCCGCCCAACTATCGACGACGCCTCTTTCCAAACTCATGAACCATCGGAGAGCTCCCTCCTTCAGGGTGGAAGGAAATAGCTTTAGTTTATGAGCGTCTGTGTTGTAGTCATAACTGTGGCAGAGAACATCAAATTCAAACAAAAAGGTTTTAGGGTCCTCTGTGACTAGGCCATAGAATTTTGGAAGTAGTGAAGAAGGTATATTCTTAAGATTGTCAGTATCTCGCTGGGGACCAATAGGGAACTCAAAAGTAGGAGGTGGATTATTAGGTGGATTATTTGCCATGTTTGGTTGTTGGAATAATGCAGCGAATGGGTTTTCCTTAGGTTCATTGTCAGCTGAGTCAAATGGTAGTTCAATAAATAGATTTTCAGGGAGGAACCTTCCCAGTGTGTCTCTTCTTCTTCTATGCATGCAATACGGTGAATAGTGGCTTGGAGAATGTAGAAAATTTAACTAACAAGCTAAGCTAGTGCTAAAAATGACTTCTGACAAACTCCTAGCTGGACGCCATCCCCGGCAACGGTGCCAAAAATGGCTCACACCCACAAAAGGATATGAATATCATAGTAAAACCTTTCCTAGGAATTGGACATTCTGACAGGTGACTAATATCTCTCTATGGTCGTTCATTTTACTTGTCAAACCAGGGGACGTAGACTTTAAATGGCACGGAAAAATATATGCACTAGGAATTAGTTTCAGTCAAATCTTAGCAGAAATACATACTGGAAAGAAATTCTATCTACGCCACAGAATAGTAATGCAAAATTCTTTAACTCAACTATGATAAAAACCATAACTATGACTGAAATGCAAACTATGAACTGGCCTTATGCTGCAGGAACAGTCACAGGGATGGACTCTCTATGCTGCAAGAGCACTATAAGATTGAGTTTGTATGAAAACTTCAAAGATGAAAGCTAACTGAAGAACAACAAAAAAGAACAACTAACTAACTATACAGATACTTACTAAGTGGGCCCCCTTAGCAAGCATCTACTGATTACGTAGATGTTAAACTCAGAACTTCATTGTAATTTATTCATAAAAATAGAATGATATACATCATTTTGTTGATATGGAAACTAACAACAAACTCTGTCTCTGGTCAAACAGATTCTGTCTTTCATTATCATATTGATTCTTACATGGTATCTGCTACTCTGTTTCTAGCTTACTCTAACTATCATCTATCTTATTCTATCTCTCCTTCTCACTCGCGTAGGAGGAGAACTTTATTTAAAAATAGGAGAGCAACTAACTAACTAACCCTATCAAAGAAAGACGTGGAAGTAAAGTATATCCTCAAATCAAGGAACAAACTTCATAATGAATTTATGCATTGAACCCGATCCAAAGAGAATCTAGTGCTCCACTCTTTCTAGATTGACTGTCATTAAAATTCTTTCCCATGGTTTCGGTCAAAGAGTCTTCGCCGGAGCTTCCTCGAAGTCGTGCAGGAAATGGACTTTACTGCAAGGCCAAGATCGGCTGCGCTGGACTCGATAATTCTTCAACAACCTGCGAAACAAAAGGTAACATATGCGAAAGAAAAGGCGCATGGCACATACACAATATCTATTCATTAATCACACATTTTAAATCTACTTCATCATTCAAAAACTATATACGATATACCAGTCATTTTTGGGAGTCAACAGGGCAATAAATGCAATCAAGTCAACACAATAAGCTGCAGGAATATGAAATTATCTTGCTACAGGATATCCCTATAAAAGGTTTCAGCAAAGTTTAAATAGCCATGAAATAACAAAAGTAAAGTCATTTAAAAGTTTATCATATCATCAAATTATGAGCATATTTTAAGCTCATCATCCTACATGACTTTTGTACATAAAACTAATGATCTTTGTCTCCAATTTGTTATTATAATTTGATTAGTTTATTGTTGTACTTGATCAATGTTGTACTTTTAATATTTATACCACACTGTTACAACATACTATAAGCATCTTGCAATTGTTATGTTTTGTAATGCTTGGTACTCATCTCAAACATGTTGATTTATTTTTTATAATTTTTGAAATTTTCTCTGATACAATGTTTGTTAAAGTAGTTGAAAAAATATCTCTTCATTAATATCCCAATGAAAAGAATCGATGCATTTTTGGACACCCTTATTGTTTAAATAGTTACAATACTAATAACAAACCAAAATTTATAATGTATATAATAATCATACGTGTGGTCCTATTTACATATATTATAAATTTAATAATCATTCATTTACTAAAAAATTGATTGAAGATGATGATAGTATTAGTAATCCCTTAATAACTTAGAACTTGGAAGATAGTTTTTTTAAAGATCAATATATCTAAAAAAGTCACCACTCACATCCAAAATGTAATAAGAAATCAATTACCCATCTTGCATAAAAATAGTAAAATATATTGTACAAACTATATAATTTTATTTAATTACAAATACTCATTAACATCACATTTACTAAAATTAAATAGATTCACATTAAAATCCCATAATAAGAGTATTTTTTCTTCCAAAATTTATACATACAAATCATAATTGATATATAATTTTCTAGTGTGTTATGCTAATATATTTCATGTAAGTAAATATAGCCAAAATTTGTAATTATATATGTTAGTGGGGAAAGAGGCTTTACCTAATTAGTTCACATCTACCTAGTTGTCCTATTCACACTAGTGATCGAGGCCACTTAGATAATTCTCCTTCTTTTGTCTCACCTCATGTGTGCACTACTTGTCTCCTCATACTTTTACCAAGTATTCCCATATGTGTCATCAATTATTGAGGCATAGTCATTCTCCTACTCCTACATTCTTTGTTATTGATTCTTTGACATATATAATGCACAATTTATACACCTTTATATGACTATTGATATTATAGACTATTTTTTCTTAATCTCTTTGCAGATAGTTTATTTGGTCTTAAAGGAATGTTGTCAGACTATAAATATCTTGATGACTCCAAAATTATAATAGAGCTGAAAAGGTGAAAAATAGAGTGGATGATCCACAATGAATGGATACTAACCCTCTATCTTTCAGCTCATTTTATTAGGAAACTAGATCCCTCAACCAAGTGACTCAATTGAGGGAAGGACTACTAGGACTAGTAGGAGGTTTCCTTGGTTTGATTAAATGGGGGGTTCACCATTAAATGATGTTTCAAAGGATAAATGCAAACATGTATGCACAAAACCCTAAAAACTTGAAAGCATATAATCAAATGATAAAAAAAGAGAAATATAAAAGTACTTGGAGAAGTAGAGATGACTAGGGGAGAAGACCCAGTAGCCGCCAGGGCTAACTTCGCGCAACCGTAGAATACAAACTGTATGTCGAATCGGAAAAAAAAATTATGGGTTTTTTTCGCACCTGAGTTAAGATCTTATAACTAAGGTTTTGGCTTTTGGGCAATTCGGTAGAGTGCGGTAGCATCCGATATGTGCGCGTATGTCAAAAAGACCCCTTTTAGAGGTGCCGCCCGGTTATCATCACCTAATGTCCCAATACCCCCTACATATAACCACCAAAAAAAATTAAAAAAACACCTAATTATGTCACTTTTAATATATAATTAAAACTCTTTTATCATTCAAATCTGCTCTAAAGTGAATGGGTCTAATTCATGCTAGCACCTTCTACAATCAATTTTGCACCCATTACAAATCACTCCTACATATTAATCTCCTTACTAAAGCACCGGACACCAAACACATTACACCCCAATTAATCTTTACTTGGGGTCCGATTGACGCATATGATTAATGTTTTTTTGTGGGTATCCCATCATAACCATTCGCTTTGCCGCGCGCTGTCTGGAAGGTTCCCGGCGATGGAGAAGGTTGCGGATGGCGACGGCTCCCCACAGCTCCTCCACGTGCGCACGGCTCCAGGTAGCATCTAACATCGTCTACCTTGTGAATATGCAAACAATGGTACTGGTTAATCATTTTCTTCTGCATCTTTCATGACCCGTGAAGGGTTTATTCGAGTGTTAAGACCCGTGAAGGGTTTGTTCGACGTTTGATAAATTATTACTGCTTGTCTATGAAGTAAATCATGCATCTTACAACGTGGTAAATTCGACTGTATCATGATTTTGTCTGCAGAAATGATAACGAATTTCGTGGGTTTGTGAAAACCCTTGCTTTGTTTTTCCAAATGCGGGTTCTATTGTGCTTAAATTATTAAATACGACCTGGTAAAGTCGATTGTCTCATGATTTTGTCTCCAGAAATGATCAGGAATTTCGTGGGTTTGAACACATGTCTATAAAAAACCCATGTCACTTTGGGCATAAATCGACAAACCCATTAAAAATAAATATGTTTTTGTGAAAACCCTTGCTTTGTTTTTCCAAATGCGGGTTTTATTGTGCTTAAATTATTAAATACGACCTGGTAAAGTCGATTGTCTCATGATTTTGTCTCCAGAAATGATCAGGAATTTCGTGGGTTTGAACACATGTCTATAAAAAACCCATCTCACTTTGGGCATAAATCGACAAACCCATTAAAAATAAATATGTTTTTGTCAAAACCCTTGCATGGTTTTTTCCAAATTCGTGTGCTTAATGAATTAATATCATGAAACCCTTGTTTGGAATATTCTGCATCTATCTAAAAAACGAATTCGTGAAAACCCCTGCTTGGCTTTTTCCAAATTCGTTTGCTTAAGGAATTGATCTCATGAAACCCTTGCCTGGAATATTCTGCATCTATCTGAAAACGCACTTCTGTATTCCTGCGACTGACAAATTATTACTATGAAACCCTTGGTTAATTTCTTTCAAAAACCCAATACATACTTACATACATATATGTATGGTATGTATGTGCACATACATACTTACATATATGCATGTATGTATGTGTACATACATACCATCTATAGATGTATGGTCTGTATGTATGTACACATACAGACATACATATACACATACATACCATAAATATATATATGGTCTGTATGTATGTATACATACAGACCATACATATATACGTACATGTATATACATACATACATATATACATACATGTATGTATATATGTATGTGTGTATGTGTACATACATACATGTACATACATGTGTATACACATACAGACATACATATGTACATATATAGATATACACATACAGACATACATATGTACATACATGTATGTATGTACACATACACACATACATATATACATAATGTATGTATATATGTATGTCTGTATGTGTACATACATACATACATACATGCATACATGTATGTATAATACATACATGTATGCATGTATGTATGTATGTATGTAGACTATGTACACATACAGACATACATATATACACATACAGACATACATATGTACATACATGTATGTATGTACACATACAGACATACATATACAGACATACATACATACATACCATACTTTCCATTGCACATACAACAGGCCTCAGGTAACATCTAACATCTTTCTCCTTTGAATATGCAAACAATGGTACTGGTTAATCATTTTCTTCTGCATCTTTCATATTACAAAAATGTATGTATGTATGTATGTGCACATACATACATACATGTATATATGTATGTATGTATGTATCGAAAGCAACGACAAGCATCCTCTGCACATTCCTCTAATATCCCAAGTATTAGGTAGGTACTTATAGTTATTTTCATTTATGCAGTGTCTTCTTACTTTATACATTCTACCATTTGTAAAGAAATTTCTACTTTCCATTGCACATACAGTAGGCTAGCATACATATATTTGTCATTTTACATTCTGTGTCTCTTGTTCATTCAACAAATCGATGTACATGTGTGTATCCTTTGCCTATCCTTTCAAAATGCAAACAATGGTACTGGTTATTCATTTTCTTCTGCATTTTCACGACCCATTAAGGGTTTATTCGATGATGTCAAAATTATTACTGCTTGTTTATGAAATAAATCATTCCTCTTACACTCCTTTTCGCCATGTGTTGTATATATGTATGCATGTATCTATTTGTGTATGCACATACATACATACATACATTTATACATATATGTATATATGTATGTATGTACATGCATACATACATACATACTGTGTATGTATGTATGTGCATACATACATTTATTACACATGTATGTATGTATGCATGCATACATACATACATACATGTGAAGGTATATGTATGTACATGCATACATACATACACATTACATGTATGTGTGTATGTATGTATGTGCATACATACATGTATTATTACACAAGCTGTATTGGGAGTGTGGTTATTTGGTTGCCACATACACACATGTATGTGTGTATAGCATACATACATACACACATACATACAAAAGGAAGGTATGCATTGTACATACATACATACATACATATGTACATATACATATATATATGCATGTATGTATGCATGTATGTATGCACATACATACATACATACATATATGTATGTGCATATATACATGTATGTATGTCCATATATGTATGTATGTATGTATGTATGTATGCATGCACATACATACATATATAGATACATATATATATGTGTGTGTATGTATGTATGTATGTATGTATGTGCAGCTACAAAGACAGCGCGCGGCAAAGCGAATGGTTATGATGGGATACCCACAAAAAAACATTAGTCATATGCGTCAATCGGACCCCAAATAAAGATTAATTGGGGTGTAATGTGTTTGGTGTCTGGTGCTTTAGTAAGGAGATTAATATGTAGGAGTGATTTGTAATGGGTGCGAAATTGATTGTAGAAGGTGCTAACGTGAATTAGACCCATTCACTTTTGAGCGGATTTGAATGATAAAAGAGTTTTAATTAGATGTTAAAAGTGACACATTTAGGTGTTTTTTCTGCTTTGCAATGTATATTACTGATATATGATTGTATGACTCTATGCATGCATGCAAAGCTGCAAAAAATCATAGATATATAAGGCTTCCCAAATGAACATCCAATCCAAATATAGTGCAGAATTCAGTCATATCATCTCTAAAAACCTACGTAACTGGCAGCTACAAATTCAAATGCTATAACAAATTCATATTTGAAACACAACAATCAAATTGAATGCATTCAATTGTCAGATTCAAATTTCTAAATAAGAGGGATAGCAGCCAGTGGCATTCACAATTTTTGTCCTCTACTACTATATTCGCAATTGAACTTGATTAATTATGTGTTGTTGTACATGCATTATTTCAAAGGTCATATGATGTTTGTATGTTACTAGCCTCGGTTGTGACTACCCGTGGTTGTAAATCTTTTCTTGCAGGCATGGGAGAACAAGGAGAGGTGGTGTAACGATGTTCATGGTGGGCAGTTTGGTAATTGTGTTTATCAACACACCAAATAATTAAGGATTTTTTGTTCAAATTGTTCTAAGTTTCAATTATTGTTCTATGTTTTTTACTAACTAGTATATCTTTTTATTTATTTCAATAACTATTGTCCATGTTTGTTTGTTGTATTATATTTGTTTGTTGTGGCAGGCATGTCAAATGGCTAGGAGGTTGTGAAGACCATGTCAATTTGTAAGATTACATATCAGGTAAAGTCTTTCAAGACTTTACTTTGGCTGTGACCCGATAGACATTGTGTTCATTTATAATGTTCATTTTTATTATTCATTGTAAACTTACATTTACAATTTACAATTAAATTAATTTCCAAGTGTATGTGTTCAAAAATTTATAGTTTCAAATAGATTAATTTATGGATATGTTGCATATAGATGTATAGTTATATGTATGCATATACTTAGTTGTGTATACATATGTATGTATGTATGTATGTATGTATATACCTACATATATATATATACCTACATATATATATATGTATGCATGTATACACAACTAGGGAGGTTGTAAAGAGCAAGTCAATTTGCATGATGACATTTCAAGTGAAGTCTTTCAAGAGCTTACCTTGGCTGTGACCTGCTAGACATTGTGTTCATTTATGATGTTCTTTTTTCTGATGATGTTCATTCATTAACCTGAACAATGGGATTTGATTTATGGTGGGATTTGTTGATTTTAGGTGATCAGATTAATTGCACAGAAAATAATTCAAAATCAAACAACATACATAGATGTGAGAAAATACATAGAAACTTATTGAATTATTAAGTTTGAATTTTCAAAAAGTCTGATGTCAGGGAAAATACAAAGTTTGAATTATAATGTTTTCAACCTTTACCAAATGCATTATTTACAAAACATAGATCTTGAATAGAGTAGTGAGTCATATTTTTAAATCACATCAATGATAGATGAATACAACAAACACAAAACTGATTTCGAATCACAAAAGTATAGATCATTAACTTGGAAAGAAGACAAGGAGTCTTCATATATACAAAAAACACATTGGAACACATCGAATTAGATAATTTGAGAACACACTACCATTTAGTTCTACAAAATTAGACACTAGTATCCAAATGCTATCCAATACAACAAAATAGTATCCTTTGACTGTCCAATACAATAGACCAGCATTCAGTTTTACACAAAACAGTCTAGCACACTTCGAGGTAAAAAAATTGACAACAAAAAATCGTAATCAGACATCGACAGATCTAATTATGAAGTGGTGTGTCCTTGGGGGTCAACTGAGTCTGCGTCAACTAGAGAAGATGTTGAGGACTGCAGATTGTTCTGTATGGCACTTGCTATACAAGCAAGCAATGCATGATTTGCCTCTGGAGTTAGCTGTAACTGTGGAGAGCAGCCTTCAGAAGACCCATTTTGTAGGCTGCTAAGAGCTGCAAAGGCTGGAGACAAAATGTTAATCATGTCCCTTAAAATTGGATGTTGACTTGGAAGAGGAGTTGTAGGAGTACTCTTACTTCTGTTTCTTTCTGCTCTTTCCGCCTGCTTTTGGTTTTCCTTCAACTGTCTAGCAATCTTTGCTTGCTCCCTTTGAAGCTCCTTTTCATGTCGCTGCCTCAGTTTCTCCTCTGCAATTTTTTGTTTTTTTGTAGCACGCTCCAATCTATTTGCCTCCCTCTGTGCGAGGATTGCTTCTCTTTCTGCCTTCCTTTCAGCCATTTGCTCCTTTTTCCTTTGCTGCAATTCTTGGTTTCTTTGCTTCTGTGCCTCTTGTTCATTCAGCAAATTGAAGAAATCATCTGATGTCAAAATTTGAGACTGCCTACTAAGGCGTAGGACCCCATTGCGACCTCTGTTAGATGATTGGCGCACTCGTTGCATTGGGAGTTGCAAAAAAGTGCTTCTGCAGCCTGCTGGTTGTTGATCATTGACTTGTGTGCATGGTACATAGTCAGCCTCTTCATCATTTGAGTCATTACCATCGACTCCATCCTCTTCATCATTTTCAGCCTCCCAATTTCTCCCAGTTGTGAAGTAATGGATTACATCTTCAGGATCAACATTCGGTGGTGATGGCATGGACAACCCTTCATCCACTTGAGTGAAATTGAGATGCACCCCTAGGTTCAAAGCTGCATCTTCAAATTCAGATGGCAGATTCAGACTCTCTTCATTTTCAGCTGCCTGATTAGATGATCGAACTGCTGGTTCTTGTTGAATTTCTGTTGCCTCAATGTTTTCTGGATTTGGGGGAATGTTTGCAGAAAAGGTATCCACAAACTGTCCAATCTGTTCCTCATTCCAACCTGCTATCCTCAAACAAGTCTTAGCTGCCATGAACTGTGCCTCTTCATCAGCTGTATCACCCTCAGTTTCTGCTCCCAATGTCGTTCCTTCCTCTTCAACCACAAAAGCTTGGCTTGGCCCCATATCCAAGTCAAGTGCATGTCGATCTAATGGCCAAATTCCTGTTTTTCTAAAACCACTTGCAATGTTATTAGGAGTCAAAGCTTGTGCAAAAGCTTTGCTGGCAAGTGTTGCCAACTCTTCCCTTCCAATGTCAAGTTGAGGATTTGCAGAGAGCCATATAGTCCTTTGCTGTTTGAAGTAGTGCTTAAATGGTGAGAACACACTAACATCAAGGGGCTGCAATTTGTGACTGCAATGTGCTGGAAGTGTGAGCAAATCTATTCCCATAGCCTTTGCTACTTCAATCGTTTTGAATGCGACATGGCTGCCATGACCGTCAAAGATTAGAAGCTTTCTGTTGGTTGGTGACACACCTCCTGGGACATTTTTTGCGAAGTGTTTTAACCATGCCACAAATAATTCTTTGGTCATCCAAGCATGCTCTTGGATTGCCATGCATGCCCTTGGCTCACAGTTAACAATATAGTTTTTAATGTTCCTTTTGGACTTGAACAAATAGTAACCAGGTATAGCTTGACCTGCTGCACTAACACAAGCTAGAACAGTGATCCATTCTCTGCTTTTAGCAATTAATTGTGGAACACATTTCGTCCCTGTTTTTGCAATAACTCTCATTGCACAATTTCTGCCAGCTTGCACACCTGTTTCATCACAGTTCCATATGTTGTTGGGCCCATAATTCAGTTTGTTGTACAACTCCTCCAAGTTATCATAGAATGAAGAAACTATTTCGGGCCGCAGCATTATAGCTCGATCTGTGTCCACTCCTTCGGGTGTTCGAATTGTCAGATCAGGATGCCTTTGATGAAATCCAACCCACCATGACCTCCCTGGTATCCCATTTGTGAATGGGTTAGGCCTCACTCCAACCAGGTGGGCCACCGTTGACTTAAGCTGTGAGACTTGAAGGCCATGGCCAATATTAGCCATATCTTTACACCATTGCACAATTTCAGCTTCTTCTTCGTCAGTCAGGATTGTAGGTGGCCCCCTCTTTTTTGTGGATGTCAGACCATTGAGCCATGACCGCAAACTGCTAGGCGAGATTCCCCATTTGATCGCTGAACGTCTGATTGTCATGTGATGGTCTTCAACATCTGCAATGGCTTTGTCCATGTCATCCATAGACCAACTTTTGATGCTATGATCTGGGGTTGTCACTTGGTCAGCAGATGGTGGTTCCATTTCTACGTCAGTATTATGAACAGCAGGTTCAAAACCATCATTTTCATTGGTCTGTGCTGCATTATCAGAAATAACTTCCTCGTCCATGTTTACTGCTGGCTCTTCGTCAACATCTGGAACATTGAATGTCACTACACGAGGTACTCTATTCAAGCGCCTCAGACCCGATCTTTTCCTCTTGTGCCTTGGTGCCATTATTGTCAATGATCAGCTACATTGTAAGTGATCAAGTGTCAGAAAAACAGTGTATAAACAGTGCAAAACACAGATATAAATACAAAACACAGGTATAAACTTTGCAAAATATAAAACAGATCTATTTTATCATTCAAATCCGCTCAAAAGTGAATGGGTCTAATTCACGTTAGCACCTTCTACAATCAATTTCGCACCCATTACAAATCACTCCTACATATTAATCTCCTTACTAAAGCACCAGACACCAAACACATTACACCCCAATTAATCTTTATTTGGGGTCCGATTGACGCATATGACTAATGTTTTTTTTTTTTGGGTATCCCATTCTTTAGTTAAATGTATGCATATATCTGTACATATACATATATATAGATATATATACATAGATATATGTATGTATATATATCAATGTTCAAAGCACATTGTATAGACTTGGGTTTTGAAAAAAGAGCAGAAGAAATTAACCAAGGGTTTCATAATAATAATTCCTCACTGGTAGGAATACAGAAGTGCGTTTTGAGATAGATGCAGAATATCCCAGGCAAGGGTTTCATGAGATTAATTCATTAAGCACACGAATTTGGAAAAAACCATGCAAGGGTTTTGACAAAAACATATTTATTTTTAATGGGTTTGTCGATTTATGCCCAAAGTGACCTGGGTTTTTTATAGACATGTGTTCAAACCCACGAAATTCCTGATCATTTCTGGAGACAAAATCATGAGACAATCGACTTTACCAGGTCGTATTTAATAATTTAAGCACAAAAGAAAACCAAATTCACTTTTTTTTAGGGTATGTATGTATGTATGTATGCAGATACATACATACATATGTACATATGTATGTATGAAGCTGCATACATACATACATACATACATATGTACATATGTACATATGTATGTATGAAGCTGCATACATACATACATACATACATAAATGCAATGTGGGAAAAGGAGTGTAAGAGGAATGATTTATTTCATAAACAAGCAGTAATAATTTTTCAATCATCGAATAAATCCTTCATGGGTCGTGAAAGATGCAGAAGAAAATGATTAACCAGTACCATTGTTTGCATTTTAAAAGGATAGGCAATGTGGGAAAAAGGAGTGTAAGAGGAATGATTTATTTCATAAACAAGCAGTAATAATTTTTGAATCATCGAATAAATCCTTCATGGGCCGTGAAAGATGCAGAAGAAAATGATTAACCAGTACCATTGTTTGCATTTTAAAAGGATAGGCAAAGGATAGACATATACATCGATTTGCTGAATGAACAAGAGACACATAATGTAAAATGACAAATATATGTATGGTAGCCTGCTGTGTGTGCAATGGGAAGTAGAAAAATAAAAACAAATGCTACGCTATTGTATTGGACAGCCAAATGAAACATATTTAAACAGACTAATAGACATATATATGTGTTTGTCTATGTATATATATATATATACAAACATATACATATTGAACCCTGATAAATGACCCCCCTGACAAATGACCAAAAATAAACAACAGACATATAAGAAAAAATAAATAACAACTATAAACCCTGATATAAACACTGAAGTAAATGACAAATGAGGAAAAACAGACAAATATAAATATAGGTACCATAGTCTGCATTTTCAATGGATAGGCAAAGGAAACACACGTATACATTGATTTGCTGAATGAACAAGAGACACGTAATGTAAAATGACAAATATATGTATGCTAGCCTACTGTATGTGCAATGGAAAGTAGAAATTTCTTTACAAATGGTAGAATGTATAAAGTAAGAAGACACTGCATAAATGAAAATAACTGTAACTACATACTCTGCATTTTCAATGGATAGGCAAAGGAAACACACATATACATCGATTTGCTGAATGAACAAGAGACACGTAATGTAAAATGACAAATATATGTATGCTAGCCTACTGTATGTGCAATGGAAAGTAGAATTTTTTTATTAAATGGTAGAATGTATAAAGTAAGAAGACACTGCATAAATGAAAATAAATATAAGTACATACCTGAGACTTTGGATATAAGAGGAATGTGCAGAGGAATGTGCAGAAAATCTTTGTCGTTGCTTTCAACTTTGATGGGAGTAACATGCAATTGTGAATGTTGCTGGCTACTTTCCCCCTCTTATTTAGGAATTCGAATCTGACAATTGAATGCATTGAAATTGGTGGTTGTGTTTGAATTTTGAATTTGTTAGGGCATTTGAATTTGAAGCTGCAAGTTACGTAGGTTTTTAAAGATGATATGCATTCAATTTGGTGGTTGTGTTTGAATTTTGAATTTGGTAGAGCATTTGAATTTGAAGCTGCAAGTTACGTAGGTTTTTAAAAGATGATATGACTGAGTTGTGCATTACATTTGGATTTGATGTTTAATTGGGGAGCCTTACACCCATATGTTAATTGTGCAGGTACCTACAGGAAATGAAATAAGTACATATAGCTGACATGGAGTGTGTGAAAGACTGTGCAAAGGAGTTTGTGATTATGTCATCTAAAGCACCAGTAGTTGTGCATGTATACATGTAAATATAAAATGTAGTGAGGGAAAAACATTTGCAAGTGGGGGTAATTGTAAAAAGTAAATGATTTAAATAAAATTGTAAATGGGCCTTTTTATGTGCAAGTGGAGTTCTTTTATAAATGCAAAGGCACCATTAGTTGTGTACTTTGATTGGTGAGTGACTCATTCTGTTATGAGCAGCTATTGGTGTTGTAGTAATTTTCTATTGGTATTGTTGTAATTTTATATTTGTTAATAAAAAGTTTTTTAGTGGATCAGAGTTAAATTTTTTTTGGGGGGTCCCAAAGATGGTTATTCAATGGGTGGTAGCTACTGGGTCTTCTCCCCTAAACAAGATTCAAGAACTCTGAAATTTGTTGTTTCTAAAGTGTACTGGGATTGATACGTTAGGTTGGAAAATTTAGTCCTAGTTTAGGGTTTTTGGGCATAATCAGGAATCTTCCAATGACTGATCAATATTTGCAGAAAACTCATAAAATTGGTATACAGGGACTAATATGCTAGGTTGGGCATATGAGTCCCACTTTGTCACAAAGTGTCCCAAAAAAGTGAAAAGTGTTAGAATTGTGAAACAAGCACAAAACCACAAGCCACAGGATCAAACAACAAACAAATACACCTTCCACACAAGAGATCTACAAACAATATATGCAATATTACTCAACAATAAAAAGCTATAAAAGAAAGAGACTTTAAAGAATATATGAAAGCTCGAGATTAATTACAATAAGGGTTGAGTGCTTATAAGAACAAAACCCTAAATTAGAAAGGGATCAGATCATGACAAATGTCAATATCACATGAGATGAGACATAATGATATAATAATAGCTCACTTAGTTAACTTAATAAAGCAATCCTAAGTTTGCTTAAGTGCATGAGAATAAATTAGACTAATAATCAGTTAAAGATTAATTAATTATTAGCTAATGCATGCTTACTCTAACACCCCCCTTAAGATGAACTTAGGGAGTAGCTAAAAACCCTAAAAATGGATTGCATGATGGGTCTCAATTCCCAAAAAATAAGGCCATGTAAGGTACCCATGTACAAATAGAAGATCTCTATAATGTGGAGAAATAGAGAAAACCTCATGGGAAAAACTCAACTTTAAAAAGAGACGTAAGCCAAGTGAAGGAATGAAGAAGTATCCAAACAAGACAAAAGTCCTGAAAAAAGGAACATGTAGAACATTTAGAAGCATGAAGTTGTAGACTGTTGTTGAAGATGACTGATATGGTGCTACAATGAAGAACCTCCTCTAAAACAAATGATGATCAGGATCAAGATAACAAGAATCTACATGAGTGCCCCAATGAAACTACTCAAATAAGATGGAAAACAAAGGAAAAACATCTGGAAATAGAAGATACAAATTTCAAGATCAAGAAGACTATGTTGCATGAGTGCCCCCAACAACATTAATCAAATCAGATGGAAAACAAAGGAAAACATCTAGAAGTCAAATATACAGGTGGTACATGAATTTGCATGAGTGACCCCATTGAAACTACTCAACATGCAAGGTGCAAGTCAACAATAAAGGTACCAAATAGTTTGAAGAATATCGATCATGAGAGAGATAATAATCTACATGAGTGTCACCAATGATACTACTCGAATCAGATGGAAAACAAAGGAAAACATCTGGAACTCGAAGATACAAATAGTAAAAGTACCAAAAGTCTCTAATCAAATGAAAATGAAAGGTCACCTCTAGAAATAGGAATGCAAGAATGTCCATATGGTAAATGATCCATCTCGCCTCAAATGCAAGTAATCAACCACTGATGTACGTTGCATCTAAAAGTACATAGGAACAAGAACTAGATATGTAGATCACTCCAACTAGCAAAACTAAGGAAGCATTAGCACCAATAGTAGAAACCCCCCCATGATGTTGAAAAGAGAGAGCCATGATAAGTACACTGAAACTGTGTGAAACCAAGAAGTGCATATAGGAGAAACAACCTGAAAATAAAAGGGCGAGCAAAATCCCCAAAAAAGTATACACCAGAATGGCACTTTATCTTAGTGCATCTACATAATAAGAAGTGCATACAATAGGAGCTCATAATTTCCAAAAAAGGAGTACATGCTAAACATACAATTCTATGACAAAAGGGAGGAAATTGGTAGCACCATAATGAAGTATACAAAAAAATGCACTTTAAAAAAAAATGACAACCAAAAATGTGTCCGGATGCAAAAGATATGGCCCATCAAAGTTTCCAAAACAAGAACTAAACAACAATAGCACTGAGAAAAATGAATTCTAGAAAATAACATAAGTCAAAATTGGAAACCACCTTCACCACCATGAAGGGCTTAAAATTCTACCCTGTTTTTAAAAAAAATGTACTAGAAAATATCATCGTATGAGCAAGATATGGCCCCAAAAAGATAGAGTGCAAATTTGAAAAGCCCAACGAAGAGGGGTTGAGTACGGCATAAGAAAAATCCTCCAAATTTGTAAAAAACACCCCTAGAAATAGAGGGCTGCCAAATATATTGGTGCTAGAATTTTTTTTTCGAGGTACAATGCATTTATTTTGCAAAAATATGCAAAAAATAGACAAGTTTTTTTTTAAGTTAAAAAAACCCCAGAGAAACTATTATACTTTATGTAGAAAAAATATATAAAAAACTATTTTTTTTCATAGAAAATAAATAAAAAACTCATTCATTTTTTTGAAAAGATTATTAAATTTCTTTTAAAAAAAATCATTTAAAAAAAAAAAAACTATTGGTGGAACTTGCACCTCCTTGTGTGGGGTGCAAGGGTTTCCATTGCCAATGGTAGGGTGGTACCCTTGGGTACCCCATGACAGGGGGCAGGGCCCAAGGGCCGCTGCCCTACCACCTGGTGGGCGGCAACACCCTTGGGTACCGTTCCTTTTAAAAACAAAAATTAATATAGATTTTTTTTTAGTAAATAAAACCTATGCTACCCTTAAAAAGGGTTTTTAACAATTTTTTTTTTTAAATTGATTTTAAAAAAAAAATTGTAGGAAAAAAATATTGGAATATATTTGTGCCATACAAAAATGGCCCCTTGTCATTTTCATGGCCTTTGAGGTCTCGTTTCACAATGTTTGGCCTATTTTTCTTTGATTTAATATTGTAATGTGGCTTGAACATGCATATTTATGTACTAAAATTTAAATATTGATGTCTTGTGAAGGTTTTGTGAAGTGTTGTAAAATATTTCAACACACTTCTAGACTCTATTCATTACAATTCACCTAAAAATCACCTTTTCATCACTAAACAAGTCCCATTTTGAAGTGTTGTAAAGTCTTGTAATAGGATTTCACACTTTTCTACGCATAATTTCACTATTTACACCTTTCTTATGCTTTATTTGACCCTTTATTCCCTTATAAACTTTAATTAAGTGTATTTTTTAATGTAAACCCAAAAAATAACATTAAATGTGACTTAATTCCTGACACCCATTTTTCAGGTCCTAGGTGGGACCCATTCACCACCCATGGTGAATGAGTCCCCCTTGGCTCCAAATTCAAAATATTTTAAATTTCCTTTCAATTTTTTATTCAAAATCACTTGATGTCGGCCTGTGATGAGGTATCAATGGGTTACTAAGGCACAAGATTGTATAAATAAGTGATTTTCACCTCATTTTACATCTCCTACAATCACACATCACATCCAAGCAATCTTTTCATTCACTCAAACATTCAAGCTCTTTACAACATCAAATCAAGCATCTATCAAGTATTTTGAAGCATCCATTGACATAACTTCATATTTTATTCAACAAGGGTTTGGTAAGTTGATAACATTTGCATGTTAGTTGTTTATCATTCTCTTTCATTTCATTATTTCATTAAGGGTTTGATTACCACAGTGGGGTTTTCCTAAGGAAAACCCCTATTTGCTAACCATCAACCATTTTTCCCCTCTTGCATGTGTGTTTGCAGACTTTTGTATGTAGATTTAACAAGTATTTGAGTGTTGAAGAGTGGTCAACAAGTCAACAAGGTGTTTCAAGTCAAATCAACCACATTTCAAGCTTGAAGAAGGTATTCTGTCTATTTCCTACAGAATTGTCTTCGACAACCTGACAAGCAGACATCCTTAGATCTAGTGTTGTGGAGTTGTCTCCTAATTTCTCAAAAATTTGGGAGAGGACTGATTTTCCACCAGTGGCGAATGAGTCCCACCTTAAGGTTGGAAATCTAAGTTTTGTCAAATTCTAGATCCTGACACTCAAAAACCTGTTCCTGACGGTTTTCTTCAGAAGTAGGATTGATTCACCACCCTAAGAGAATGAGTCCCACTAGTGAATTTTTGTAATTCCAGACAACATCTAGAACATTCCAAAATCCTCATCAGACCTCCAGGCGCACAATAATTTAGCTCATTTCTTTCTATTATGCATTTATTTATTCATAGCTCTTTGTTTGCATATCACATTGTGTTTTCCAACATAGCTTAAATATTAAGTTTTGCATACATAATCAGTCATTAAATCACTTAATTTCATTTAGATAATTTCATTTAGGCATAATAACATCCTACATTACATAATTTGAATGAACCTAGCTAGATTTTTTGGCCTACCTCTATCCTTTTAGGTGCAAAACCCCAGAAGAGTTAGAGAGTCCTGTGGTGTCAAAAAATCTATGGTTCATTTAGGTGAAACTGAATTTTGAACACTTTAGATTTCTGATTTCAATTGCATCTTGCATCTTAAGTTTCATTTTCATAAACATTCAATTAGGGTATTGTTTTGTTTTTGCATCCTAGGGATTCTTAATTTGTATTTAGAGTTCATTTTTGCATTGCATATCATTGAAAACACTAAAAATATGCATCTGCATCCTTCATTGGCATCTAAAAAACATTAAAATCACATTAAATTTTTTGAAAAACACAAAAAAGTCTCATACTAGGACTCATTCGCCACCCTGGGTGAATCAATCCACCTACACATTTTAGATTACATTTTTAAGCATTTTCTAGGCATCTCTTGCATTTCTGTTATCTACTATTAGTTCTTTGTTTTAGTTTACAAATTTTTTGTTATTTGCATTTAGCACTCCTAGATTACCTTGCATTTGCATTCACCCCATCTTTTAGTGGTACTTGTATGAGTGTTTGGTGCCCCATTGATAATACTTTAGTGAGACGAAGTTCTAGACTCATGACCTCCCATGATAGCACTTTCATAGTGGACATTGGGATCTCAAGAGCTCCTACTCCTAGTATGGACAATGGTGCATTAGGCATGGACAATACAACTTGTATGTCTTCACCTTTCCATCCAATGAATGTTGACACACAAAACAACTCCATCCCACAAGAAAAAGGTCATTAATATTCATGAGAATTTTTCACACTTACAACAAGAATTGTCCCTTGAAAACATTTCCACCACTGCCATACTAGCCATAGAAAACCTCCATCGTTGGATTGAAGATGATGATGGTTTACAAGTTATGAAAAGAGTTTCTGAGATTTAAATAAGCATGCTTCTTCTAATTCCCAATCAACAAACATAGTTGCAAGCCAAGGATGACCTCACATTCCTCCCCCTTCAACCATAGCATCCATATCAACTTATACCACTCCTCATATTACAACAACGATGCAACAAGTTAGTCATGTGGCTCCTTTCGCAATTCCAACTAGCATTCCTAGTTCTCTTGTGGCATCACAAGTCCCCTCCACTACGTTCACCCCTCTTAGTGACCCTTTCATTTCCCCTCACATTACATACACTCCATCACCATTTTCTCTTCCACCTCAAACCACCTACCCCAATCCCATAATTACACAACTCCTTATTATTTTTTCATCCATGTAACAACAAATTTCCACCATTAGCCAAGGTCAAACTGCTCCACCCACATATCATGTTCGTAGTAGCCCCTTATCCTTAGAAATCTTACACACACACAGATGCCACAAGGGATAGAAATGCCTAAGTTTGAGAAATATAGAGGTAAAGGAGACCTTATTAACCATGTCAATTCCTATACAACTTTATACAGTGATTTTGTCCTTGATGATACACTCTTAGCTAAACTTTTCCTAGGACCTTGAAAGATACTGCATTGGAGTGGTTTTCCAACTTGCACGATCATTCTATTTGATCATTTAATGAGATTGTGGATGCCTTCATAAGTCACTTCCAAGTTCATATGACCCCTAAAAAGACAATGGCTGACCTAATGCTTTGTAGAAAAAATGATGATGAAAAGGTCACTAATTTCATTTCACGTTATCAATCATTGTATGCTCAAGTGGATGTCAAAATTTCTGATTCACATCTACAAAAGATGTTTATTGAAAACTTGCACACAAACCTTTAGGATAAGTTAACTATGATGAAATTCCCTTCGCTCATGCACTTATGCACAAACCTATGTGAATATCATAACTCGGTTTCAAGTCATGATTCAAAATCTAGTTCTAACCAAGCTAAAAATCCTGAGCACAACAATCAAAATAACAATCAAAACTTTTGCAAACCAAATAGAGGCTTTCTACAATTCAATCCACCTCCTCAACTGCAACCAAAACCAGTTGTTCCAAGTCATGTGGAAGCTATTAAAGTAGCAATGCCTTATAGCTATTGGGATGTGAAGAGATATGATGCGGTAATTGCAATCCTCATCATTTAATTTGTCAATCAAAGGCAATTCCCATGGCTGTCAACAAGAGAAAGTAGAAAACTTGTTTGACAGTCTACTCTATAGTCTATTCTACTTGCAAAAATGAATCCTATTTGCATGAAAAGGAACTAATCTAAGGAAAAATTGCAATAATTTAAAAGGATAAACTAACTGACATTTTCTGGAAATAAAAAGATTTCTTGGATTCAAATTTAATTTAGAAATTTGGAATTACATTGCTGGAAAATGAAACTAGATCTATCCTATTTCCTCAGGCTAAAACAAGCCTTTCTAATCCCCTCCCTTTGATCAAATTATTAAATTGTATTTATAGAATTAATATTCTATATCTATCCAACCAATCTACTAAGACTTTGGATCCAAGATCCTATTTTTGAGGGGTCGTTTACAAAACTTTAGGAAAATGGAAGTTGTTGTCCTCCATCACACCACTTTTGTCTCATTCATTTTTTGAAGCATACTGCACTTTACCTAATAAAAATAATGCCAAATGATCAAAATAATTTTTAGCCCTTCAAATATAGTTTCTATATCATTTTGAATTTTTAAATTTTGTTGAGAAATGAGGGATATATCACTGTTTTACTGAGACTGTGTTTTTGACAATTTCTAAACACTTGATTTTTAGGAAGTCTTGAAGTGCTGAACATGAATGAAGGAATTACTCTTCACTTCAGTCAACCAAATCATTTATTCTTAGCATTAATAATATGCTATAATCATGCAACAACATTTGAGTGATGCAGTAACTTGAGTTATCTTTGGTGGAAGAAGGAAGCACAAAATTTAATAACTGTGAGAGATCTTTGAACTCAACATGAAACAAATACTCATCCCATTAATTTAGGAATGACTAATGCTCTATTATTTTGCATGAATGTAGGAGTGTGCTTGGAGTCTTATCTATCTTCTCATTATTTCTTCAAATCCTTCTAAATCTTTTAGGAGTTAACTGCCTCAAGTGTGTAGAGCTTTCTATTGCAAGTGTCTATGAAGCTTCTTCTTACCATGAGTTATTTAATAAATCATTTATCTACTTAATATCATTTTAAACACTTCATGGAGAAATATTAGAGGTAATTTGGATCACATAGATTACCAAAAATAAACCAAAATTTACTTTATATTTTACTTTAAACAAGCTAAAGAACTTTCAATTATTACTCAAATCCACTTTAACACTAATGCATTAGGAAGAAATAGATGATTTTCTTTGATAAAATATGAGAAAATTTATGGTCTCATTATTTCCCCCACACCTAAAATGTTGCAGGTCCCTCTGTAACTCATGATGAGCCTTCAAATTCAATAAATTCATTTTTGTTTAGTAGTTGCTCCAGGTAGCTCCTGAAACTCCTCAAAGCTCCTGAAAGCTCCAAAACAGCTCCAGAATAGTTCCAAAATAGCTCTAGATAGGTTCAAACTACTCTTTAAATCTTAGAACTGCTTAAATTAGATGTTTTTCTTCTTCTTTTGAGTGGATTGAGTAAAATGAAAGAAATTTAAGTTGAATAAGAGTAAACTAATAAAGTAAATACCTGATTTTATCTTAGTTTTCCATGCAACCATCATGCATGAGTTGTATTTCACTTTCTCCATGTTGCATGCAAAGAATTTCTTCAACTTTTGAGAGTTGCAACCTGATATTTTACATTGAATACCAACGCAAATTGCTTCATCATTATTTTTCTGCACTAACCAATCATCCATAATGCCAAAATATATGCTATAAGTTTTTAGAGCAGCAACTTGCATAGAAAATTACATGCTTACAACCTTAGAGAAGAGGAAATAGCATGTGCAAAGCACTTATTTTCAAAAATCAAGTCTACCTTAACCTACTCTATTTAATTATGTAGAGAGGTTACATGTAACCATTAACTGGTTCTAAAAAATATCTTCCCTTTCTCAAAGTATGTTTCCATGCATTGAATTTTCTGAGAACCTTCTTCATGATTTTTGATTCTAGCAAATACGTTAGCTGATTGAAGAGATCTTGCAATCCTTCCTTTTGATCTGTTGCATGCATGACTGGAAACAACTCCTTGTTCTTCAAATCTTTGATTGGGAATCCCTCCTTTGACTTCAATATTCTGATTGGACAACCATTCTTGGATTTTGACGATCACCAAATAAGTCTCTTCCTTGCAATCTTTTTTGATGAAGATAAAATCTCTTCATTGTATTCTACACCTCTTGCAAGCAATAATCCATTAATTCTTTCCTTAAAGAAATATCCTTTCCTAGAATTTGGAGTGATGGTCCTCCAACTAAGGATATTTTGAAAAAAATATTAGTTTTTCTTCTTAGATCTAGAATTTTTGGGTTTTGATTTTGTATTTTGGGGGGGTTTTGAAAGACAAATCCTTCTTGAAGAACTTCTAAATCTAAAAGGCTACCAAAATAATTTTCTCCCTTCCCTAATGAAACCTATCCTTGACAAAGACACAAAAATGGATGGGGTCATTGTAATCCTCATCATTTAATTTATCAATCCAAGGTGATGTCCATAGCTGTCTACAAGAGAGAAAGTAGAAAACTTGTTTGACAGTCTATTATATAGTCTATTCTACTTGTAGAAATAAATCCTATTTGCATGAAAGAAAATTTGCATGAAAGGGAATTAATCTAAGGAACAATTGCAAGAATTTAAAAGAATAAACTAATTAACACTTTCTGGAAATGAAAAGCTTTCTTGGATTCAAATTTAATCTAGAAATTTGGAATTACATTGTTGGAAAATGAAACTTGATCTATCCTATTTCTTCAGGCTGAAACAATCCTTTCTAATCCCCTCCCTTTGATTAAATTATTACATTGTATTTATAGAATTAATATTCTATATCTATCCAACCAATCCACTAAGAATGTGGATCCAAGATCCTATTTTTGAGGGGTCGTTTACAAAAATTTAGGAAAATCTAAGTTGTTGTCCTCCATCACGCCACTTTTGTCTCAGTCATTTTCTAACGCATCCTAATATTTCTATGGTACAAATAATTCCAAATGATCAAAATAGGTTTCATCCCTTCAAATCTGGTTTCCATATCATTTTTAATTTTTAAATTTCATTGAGAAACGACGGAGATATCACTGTTTTACTGAGACTATGTTTTTGACAATTTTTGAATCCCTGATTTTTAGGAAGTCGTCAACTGTTGAACGTGAATGAAGAAATTATTCTTCACTTTAGTCAACCAAATGATTGATTCTTAGCATGAATAAAATTCTATGATCATGCAACAAAATTTGAGTGATGTGGTAACTTGAGTTATCTTTAGTGGAAGAAGGAAGCATGAAATTTAATAACTGTGAGAGATCTTTGAACTCAACATGAAACAAATATTCATCCCATTAATTTGGGAATGACTGATGCTCCATGATTATTCATGAGTGTAGTAGTTTTCTCTGAGTCTTCTCCATCTTCTCATTATTTCTTCAAATCCTTCTAAAGCTTTTAGGAGTTAACTGCCTCAAGTGTGTAGAACTTTCTACTGCAAGTGTCAATGAAGCTTCTTCTTACCATGAGTTATTTAACAACTCATTTATCTACATTATATCATTGTAAACACTTCATGGAGACAAATTAGAGGTAATTTGCATCACATAGATTACCAAAGATAAACCAAACATTTACTTTATATTTTACTTTAAACAAGCTAAAGAACTTTCAATCATTACTCAAATCCACTTTAGCACTAATGCATTAGGAAGAAATAGATGATTTTCTTGGATAAAGTCTCATCATTTCCCCCACACTTAAAATGTTGCAGGTCCCTCTGCAACTCATAATGAGCCTTCAAATTTAGTAAATTTATTTTTTTAGTAGTTGCTCTGGGTAGCTCCTGATAGCTCCTAAAAGCTCCAAAAAAGGTCTAGAACAGTTCCAAAATAGCTCTAGATAGGTTCAAACTACTCATTAAATCTTAAAATTGCTTTTAGATATTTTTCTTCTTCTTTTGAGTGGATCAAGTAAAATGAAAGAACTTTAAGTTGAATAAGATTAAAATAATAAAGTAAATACCTAATTTTATCTTAGTTTTCCATGCAACCATCATGCATGAGTTTTTCACTTTCTCCATGCTGCATGTAAAGAATTTCTTCAACTTTTGAGAGTTGCAACTTGATCTTTTACATTGAATACCAAGTCAAATTGCTTCATTATTATTTTTCTACATTAACCAATCATCCATAATGCCAAAATATCTATTACAAGTTTTTAGAGCAACAACTTGCATAGAAAATTATATTCTTACAACCTTAGAGAACAGGAAATAGCATGTACAAAGCACTTATTTGAAAAAATCAAGTCTACCCTAACCTACTCTAATTAATGATGTAGAGAGGTTACACAACCATTAACTAGTTCTGAAAAATATCTTTCCTTTCTGAAAGTATGTTTCCATGCATTGAATTTTCTGAGAGAAGAGAATGAAAAGAAGATGATAATTTTTTTGAAACTCAATGCTTCACCTTCATTTTTAGTCGAAACCTTCTTCATGATTTTTGATTCTAGCAAATACATTGGCTGATTGAAGAGATCTTACAATCCTTCCTTATGATTTTTTGCATGCATGACTGGAAACAACTCCTTGTTCTTCAAATCTCTAATTGGGAAGCCCTCCTTTGACTTCAAAATTCTAATTGGGAAACCATTCTTGGATTTTGAAGGTCTCCAAATAAGTCTCTTCCTTGCAAGCTTTTGTAATGAAGATAAAATCTCTTCATTGTATTCTGCACCTCTTGCAAGCAATAATCCATCAATTCTTTCCTTAAAGAAATATCCTTTGCTAGGATTTGGAGTGATGGTCCTCCAACTAAGGATATTTTGAAAAAAATAGCAAGTTTTATTCTTAGATCTAGAATTTTGGTATTTTATTTTTTTATTTTGTGGGCGTTTTGAAAGACAAATCCTTCTTGAAGAACTTCTAAATCTAAAAGGTTGTCAAACTAATTTGCTCCCTTCCCTAATGACACCTATCCCCGACAATGACACAAAAAATGATGGGGTCATTGTAATCCTCGTCATTTAATTTATCAATCCAAGGCGATGTCCATGGCTTTCTACAAGAGAGAAAGTAGAAAAGTTGTTTGACAGTCTATTCTCTAGTCTATTCTACTTGAAGAAATAAATCCTATTTGCATGAAAGGGAAATTTAATCTAAGGAAAACTTGCAATAATTTAAAAGGATAAATTAATTGACACTTGTTGGAAATGAAAAGCTTTCTTGGATTTAAATTTAATCTAGAAATCTGGAATTACATAGTAGGAAAATGAAACTTGATCTATCCTATTTCCTCAGGCTGAAACAAGTCTTTCTAATTCCCTCCCTTTGATCAAATTATTAAATTTTATTTATAGAATTAATATTCTATATCTATCCAACCAATACACTTAGAATGTGGATCCAAGATCCTATTTTTGAGGGGTTGTTTACAAAACTTTAGGAAAATCTAAGTTGTTGTCTTCCATCACGCCACTTCTGTCTTAGTAATTTTATGATTCATACTTCTCTTTCCCTGCTAGAAATAATGCCAAATAATAAAAAAGATGCTTTAGATCTTCAAATCTAGTTTCTAGATCATTTTAAATTTTTAAATTTTTTTGAGAAATGAGAGAGATATCATTGTTTTACTGAGACTGTGTTTTTGAAAATTTTTGAATGCCTAATTTTTAGGAAGTTTTCAAGTATTGAACACGAATTATTCTTCACTTCAGTTGACCAAATCCTTGATTCTTAGCATGAATAAAATTATATAATTATGCAAAAACATTTGAGTGATGTGGTAACTTGAGTTATCATTGGTGGAAGAAGGAAGCATGAAATTTAATAACTGTGACAGATCTTTGAACTCAACATGAAACAAATACTCATCCTGTTAACTTAGGAATGATTGATGCTCCATGATTTTTCATGATTGTAGGAGTTTTCTTGGAGTCTTCTCTATCTTCTCAATATTTCTTCAAATCCTTCTAAATCTTTCAGGAGTTAATTGGCTCAAGTGTATAGAGCTTTCTACTGCAAGTGTCTATGAAGCTTCTTCTTACCACGATTTATTTAATAACCCATTTATCTACATTATATCATTTTAAACACTTCATGGAGACATATTAGAGGTAATTTGGATCACATATATTACCAAAAATAAAACAAACATTTACTTTATATTTTACTTTAAACAAGCTAAAGAACTTTCAATCATTACTCAAATCTATTTTAACACTAATACATTAAGAATAAATAAATGATTTTATTTGATAAAATGTGAGACAATTTATGGTCTCATCATTTACCCCACACCTAAAATGTTGCAGGTCCCTTTGCAACTCATAATAAGCCTTCAAATTCAATAAATTCAATTTTTTTAGTAGTTGCTTCGAGTAGCTCCTGACAACTCATGAACAATTCTTAACAACTCCTGAAAATGCTCAAAGCTCTTGAAATCCCCAAAATAGCTCTAGAATAGTTCCAAAATAGCTCTAGATAGGTTCAAACTACTCTTCAAATCTTAGAACTGCTTTTATATGTTTTTCTTCTTCTTCTTTTGAGTGGATTGAGTAAAATGAAAGAACTTTAAGTTGAATAAGAGTAAAATAATAAAGTAAATACCTGATTTTATCTTATTTTTCCATGCAACCATCATGTATGAGTTGTAGTTCACTTTCTCCATGCTACATGCAAATAATTTCTTCAACTTTTGAGAGCTACAACCAGATGTTTTACATTGAATACCAATTGAAATTGCTTCATCATTAATTTTCTCCACTAACCAGTCATCCATAATGCCAAAATATTTTCTACAAGTTTTTAGAGCAGCAACTTGCATAGAAAATTACATGCTTACAACCTTAGAGAAGAGGAAATAGCATGTGCAAAACACTTATTTGTAAAAATAAAATCTACCCTAACCTACTCTACTTAATGATGTAGAGAGGTTACAAATAACCATTAACTAGTTCTAAAAAATATCTTCCCTTTCTCAAAGTATGTTACCATGCATTGAATTTTCTGAGAGAAGAGAATGAAAAGAAGATAATTTTTTTTTTGAAACTCAATGCTTCACCTTCCTTTTTAGTGGAAACCTTCTTCATGATTTTTGATTCTAGCAAATACATTAGCTGATTGGAGAGATCTTGCAATCCTTCCTTCTGATCTGTTGCATGTATGACTGGAAACAACTCCTTGTTCTTCAAATATCTGATTGGGAAGCCATTCTTGGATTTTGAAGGTCTCCAAATCAGTCTCTTCCTTTCAAGCTTTTGTAATGAAGATAAGATCTCTTCATTGTATTATGCACCCCATGCAAGCAATAATCCATCAATTCTTTCCTTAAAGAAATATATTTTGCTAGTATTTGGATTGATGGTCCTCCAACTAAGGATATTTTGAAAAAACTCGCAGGTTTTGTACTTAGATCTAAAATTTTGGGGTTTTGATTTTGTATTTTGTGGGGGTTTTGAAAGACAAATCCTTCTTGAAGAACTTCTAAATCTAAAAGGCTGCCAAACTAATTTTCTCCCTTCTTTAATGAAACCTATCCTTAGCAACAACACCAAAAATTATGGGGGCATTGTAATCCTCATTATTTAATTTATCAATCCAAGGCGATGTCCATGGCTGTCTAAAAGAGAGAAAGTAGAAAAAATGTTTGACAGTCTATTCTATAGTCTATTCTACTTGCAGAAATAAATCCTATTTGCATGAAAAAAATTTACATGAAAGGGGACTAATCTAAGGAACACTTTCAAGAATTTAAAAGGATAAACTAATAGACACTTGCTGGAAATAAAAAGCCTTCTTGGATTCAAATGTAATCTAGAAATTTGCAATTACGTTGCTGGAAAATGAAAATAGATCTATCCTATTTCTTCAGGCTCAAACAATCCTTTCTAATCCCCTCCCTTTGATCAAAAGATTACATTGTATTTATATAATTAATATTCTATATCTATCCAACCAATCCACTAAGAATGTGGATACAAGATCCTATTTTTGAGGGGTCATTTACAAAACTTTGGGAAAATTGAAGTTATTGTCCTCTATCATGCCACTTTTGTCTATCATTTTCTGACATGTACTGCTCTTTCCCTACCTCAAATCACGTTAAATTATCAAAAGGGTTTTTATCCCTTCAAATATAGTTTCCATTTCATTTTTAATTTTTTAATTTTGTTGAGAAACAAGGGAGATATCGCTGTTTTACTAAGACTATTTTTTTGACAATTTATGAACGCCTGATTTTTAGGAAGTCTTCAAGTGTTGAATGTGAATGGAGGAATTATTCTTCACTTTATTCAACCAAATCATGCATTTTTAGCATGAATAACATGCTATAATCAAGCATAACAACATTTGAGTGATGTGGTAACTTGAGTTATCTTTGGTGGAAGAAGGAAGCATGAAATTTAATATCTGTGAGAGATCTTTGAACTCAACATGAAACAAATACTCATCCCATTAATTTAGGAATGACTGATGCTCCATGATTTTTCATGAATGTAGGAGTGTGCTTAGAGTCTTCTCTATCTTCTTATTATTTTGTGAAAGCCTTCTAAAGGTTTCAGGAGTTAACTGCTTCAAGTGTGTAGAGCTTTCTGCTGCAAGTGTCTATGAAGCTTCTTCTTACCATGAGTTATTTAATAACTTGTTTATTTGCATTATATAATTTTAAACACTTCATGGAGACACATTAGAGGTAATTTGGATCACATATATTACCAAAAATAAACCAAACATTTACTTTATATTTTACATTAAACAACCTAAAGATTTTTCAATCATTACTCAAATCCACTTTAACACTAATGCATTAGAAAGAAATAGATGATTTTATTTAATAAAATATGAGAAAATTCATGGTCTCATCAAGAAAATTTACTCCCTTACCTGATACTCTCCATAATACAATGAACCAATTGCTCCAGCAAAAAATGATCACCTTGCCGACCATCAAACCACTTGATACCACCAAACCTTTACCACCCACCTTTAAACCTAATGCTTATTGTCATTTTCATTGCCACAATGGCCATGACACCAAAAAATGTAAGCATCTCAAACACTTAGTTCAAGACCAAATTGATTCGGGCTGTTTTTCCATTGTGGGTGTTAATGATCAAGATAATAAATCCGTTGCACCCCCTTACCATAATTTACAAATATTTACCAATCCCATCCCTAAACACAATATTTCATTTGTCAAGGCTAGTGAACCTTCAAACCCTCAAGTCATGAATGTTGATACAAATAGTGAACAACATGATCTAACTCCAAATGTTACCCAAATTAATTCTATGGATGAACTTGTGTGTGTGAGAGATGTTATTATCGTCTAAAGGTAATTTCTCCTTAGAAGCCTTTTGGCCCACACCTATGGAACCCATCAACCCCCGTAAAGATTTATTTTTCATAACCTATCAAAAATTCAAAGCAAAATGCATAGCCAAGTTGTCTCTTCATAACATGTCCCCATTAGCTTCCACACCACCTATCCTAGATGAAACCATGCTTCAACTTGAGTCCAACATTGAACAAACCATACAAGCTCATGAACAGCCACCTTAGACACTTCTCCACCATCGTTTAAATGATTAAGAGAAAGTGAAACCAATCCTATCAAATTGCCATCGGATCTAGGATAGTAAAATCCCACCAAGAATTTGATTTAAAATAGGTCCAAGTTAAAGCGAGACTCATACGCCAGGTTGGACGTATGAGTCCCAATAGCTTAAACCTAGGACACAAACTCCAAGAATTATCTTATTTAATGCAACATTTAAAATCGGGTCATGAGACCTAGGTGGGACCCATACGCCCAAGGTGGCGTATGATTCCCAGATCACTAGATCTGAAACACATAACCCCAAACATTGAATTATGATTTGTCATTTGTTAAATGTTGGGATTATCCTTAGAAAAATGCATTAAATTAGGCTTGTGGATGCAAAATACGACCAATTAAGGCATAAATAAGCCCAATTAATTAATAAAGCCCTAGATTAGTGTGAAAGTGCAAAGATACACTTTAAAACACCCTAAATAAGGCACAATTAGGTCCATGTAGTTTAAAAGGGCCCTAAACTTAATGTGAATGTGTAAAACACATTACAACACTAAATCAAGGCAACATTTGGCTCATTTTAATATTAATTATTCCCAAATTAAGCGAGGAAAAGGGATACTTTTCTCATTACTACAAGAGATATGATTCCATAATTTTCTTCTCTTATTTGGGGTAGTTAGGTCAACCAATTTCATATAGTCTATCCTAAAACAATTCCAACCTCATTGTTGCATCTGGCAAGACATAGAACATAAGGATTGATAGTAAACTCAAGAAGTTTCTCTCACTATCTAAGTTGGTGAAAACCATGGACTCTCATTTCTCTCATCCCCATAAATGATTGTTATTTCATGGAATGTGATGGGTTTGAATGGCACCCCTAGACAAAGGGCTATTTGTGAGATGATTGGTTGTCATTCTCTTGATATTGTATTCATTCAAGAAACTAAATTATCAGTGGATGGTATGTTGAATAGAGCCTCTAGTGTTTGGCCTCATGGGTTTTGTTAGTGTGTTGGTACTTTTGGTAGATCTAGAGGTGTGGTTTGTTTTGTGGGATCCTAGAAAGGTTGTTCCTCTATGCTAGATCTTGAGTCACTTTCTATCTGTATGATTGCTCCTAGCTTATAATCTAGCGAGTCTTGTCTCTTCACTAATTTTTATTCTCCCACTGATCTAATGGGTAGGTCCCAACTCTGGAATTATCTTGGTTATGTTTGCTCTCTTGTTCCTTGGCATCCTTGAATTATGGCTGGAGATTTTAATGCTATTTCTTGTTTAGAGGAGAAGTGAGGGGGTATTTCCAAGCTTGACCCTACTTCTTTTCTTCTTATAGACAACATGGATAGTTTGAATATTATTGATGTGAAACCTAATAATGGAATTTTCACTTGGAATAATCAAAGGTGTGGTGATGTTGCTATTTCTTAGAGGCTTGACAGGTTTCTTTCCTCCTATTTTTGGGTTGGGGATAGTTGGACTACATGCTTCGAGATCTTGAATTGGAGAGGTTTGAATCATTGGCCAATTAAAATTTTGATTTTTCCTTTCAGAGTACATAAGAACCCTTCTTTCAAGATCTAAATCATGTGGCTTCATGATCTTTCTCTCCATGAGTTGATGATTGATTAGTAGCATAAGGGTAGACCCACCTATGGTACAACTATGTATTCCTTTGTCAAGAGATTGCAGTTTGTGAAATATAGACTCAAGAAGTGGAATATGCAATGTTTGGGAATATTCACAATAATAAGTTGTTAGCTCAGGCTCATTTGGATTCTATCACCTGCTAGATTCATGATCTTGGTCTCATGGTTGAGTTGTGTAGGGAGGAGGCTATGGCAACTAAGGCTCTTAAAGAATGGGAGATGAGGGAGGAGATTTTTTTGGAAGAAAAAGTCCTATATTGATTGGATTTAGGAGGGAGAAAGAAATATTTCCTTCTTCCATCACTCTTTTGCTACAAGGAGAAATGGTAATGTTATCAACTCTCTTGTTTCTTTTGAGGGAGTTCAAATTTCTTCTTAGGCAGAATTTTCCCGAGAGGCTTCTCACTTATTTTCTGCTCTTTTTACTGAGGATTCTCCCCTTGCAAGTTTCAAGGAAAATTCTATTATGGCTTGTATTCCTTATTTGGTGTCACACGAGATGAATGAGGCTCTCTTATGGCCCATCTCTTTGTAGAAATTAGAGACAATTGTGTTTCAAATGAAAAAGGTAAAGCCCTTGGCCCTAATGGTTTTCTTGATGAATTTTTTCAAGTCATTTGAGATATTGTCAAGGTGGATCTCTTGGAGGTAGTTCAAGAGTCTTGGAGGAATAAAGAAATGTTGAAGGCCATGAACTCCACTTTTCTTGCCCTTATTCCAAAGAAGGAAGGTGCTTGTTCCTTAGATAAGTTTCACCCCGTTGCCCTTTTCAATGTCATTTATAAAATCATTACTAAACTAATTACAGAAAGGTTGAAGCCTTGGCTCAATTCTCTAATTTCCAATGATCAAGGGGGATTTGTGGCTAGCAGACAAATTCTAGATGGGGTTGTTATTGCTACTGAAGCTATTCATTCTATCAAAATATCTAAGGACAAGGATATGTTTATCAAACTTGATATGGAAAAAGCTTATGATAGAGTCAAATGGGCCTTCTTACAAAATTTTCTCTTAGCTCTTGGATTTGACAAAGAGTGGGTTGATTGGATCATGAGTTGTGTGACTTGTACTTCCTTTTTGATGCTTATCAATGGGGAGCCTTTAGATTTATTTGGAGCTTCTAGGGGTCTTCAGAAAGGAGATCCTTTGTCCCATTATTTGTTTTTCATTATGACTGAGGGGCTGGGGAGATATATCAATTCCTATGTTGGTCATGGGTTGATTTAGGGGTGGTGCTAGGGTAACTTTTTGCTGCCTCTATCTCATCTCCAATTTGTTGATGATATTGCTTTAATGGGCGTGGCCAAAATAAATAAAGTTGTGAATTTAGGAAGGATTTTGATACTTATTTGGCTACCTATGGTAAAAAATTTAATGATAGCAAGTTCTCTATTTACTTTTTCAATACTCCTTGGCTTATTATGTCTAGAATTGCTCAGATTCTTTGATTTCAAATTGCCACTCTTGCTTTGGTTTATTTGGGGATTCCCCTTATGGTGGGTCCTCAACCAAAAATTTTTTGGTAGGATATATTGGATAAATTTCATAGGAGGGTTAGTCATTGGACTCTTAGGTGGTTATCTTCGGTGGGTCATGTGGTTCTACTCAAATTTGTGGTTCAATCTATTCCTATTTACCAATGTTTTGTGCAAGTTGCTTATGCTAGATTTGTTAGGGAGTTTAATGCCCTTGCTTGTCAATTCCTTTGGATGGGTAATCTTCTCAATTCGAAGTGGAGTTTGGTGAAGTGGGAAGCTATTTGCAAGCCAAAATAGGAGTGTGGTCTTGGTCTCAAGTCTACTAGTTTGATGGGCTAGGCTTTAGCTACTAAGTTCTACTAGCATTGCTGTACTTGCTAAGATTAGGATTGGGCTAGAATTCTCAATCAAGTACCTCAATGGGCTGAACTCTTATGATGTTCCTTGTTATTGTCTCTAGGGAAAGGGTCTATAATTTGGGATACTCTCAAAATAGGGGCCAAGCTGATAAAGGAGGGTCTATTTTTGATTTGCAATAAGGGTTCTGAAGCCCTCTTTTGGTATGATTCTTGGGACGGTTATCCCTCTATTATATCTATGTTTCCTCATTTTCAACCTCTCTATGATTTCTTGATGAAAGTTGGTTGGTGTAAGGTGGAAGACTTCAAAACTATTCATGTATTGGGCTAGGTGGAGGTGTGGAACTTGAAGGATCCCTAGGAGTGGCCTCCAGGAGGTACTAAGGAGGAGAGACAAGAGCTTTGTGAGAATTTTGGCTGGTAGAATGTGTAGATCTGTTCAGGACAAGGATATTTTGGCTTGGGGTCCTGATCCGAAGGGCATGTTCTTTGTTGCCTCTGGGTATATGGAGCTAGATAGACAATTGTATGGAAAGGTTGGGGTCCCTTGGTGGAAACAGGTTCAGAATAAATTTTCTTAACCTAGAAGTGCAATTTATTTTTATGGTTGGTTGTTTAGAATAGATGTCTTACTTGGGAAAATCTACAAAAAAGGGGCTTTCAGGGTCCTTCCTTCTATGTTTTGTGCAATAATAGTGAAGAGTGTACTTCACACCTTTTCTTTCAGTGTCCTTACTCTAGGAGTATTTGGAATTTTTGGTGGGGCGTTTGGGGACATCCCTATGTTTATGCCTCTTCTTTTATAGATTTCTGGGAAAGCTTGGGGAGACCCCCTACTAAGATGAATTTTCTTCAGATTGCTTGGATTATTGGCTCTACCTTTATTATTTGGCACCTTTGGCTTGAGAGAAATAGAAGGATTTTCTAAGATGTGAAGCAAGAAGGTGATCTTTTATGGAGGAAGATCTTCAACAAGATTTAGGACACCATTTTAGCTAAATGTGACCTATCAGTTACTATGGATCCAAGTGGCTTGTCCTTTGTGAGAAATCTACACTTGGAGGGTAGAGGGTCTGGTTTCTCTATTATTAATGACCCTTGTCAAGTCAAGAAGAGGATTCATCAGGAGGGTCAGTGGCGACCTCCCCCACAAGGGGTTTTGAAGATAAATACTGATGGATCTTCTATGGGAAATCCTAGGCATGCAGGGATTGGTGGTATTGAGAGAGATAGTAATGAAGGTGTGGTATTCTTATTTTTTATTTATAATGGTCATCATTCTAATAATCTCATGGAGGATCTTGCTATTTTTCATGCTATTGAATGAGGTCTTTCTTTGGGATAGAAGATGATTATTTGTGAATTTGATTCATAGATTGTTGTTGATATGCTAATGAGCAAAGATTTGATGGTGTTAACTAGAAACTGGCTATTGTGATCAAACAAATTATGAATTTATGCAGTTCTTTGGAATTTGTTTCTTTTTTTCATATTCCTAGGGAATGGAATAGGGTGGGTGATCTTCTAGTGAAGTGGGCCTCTGAGCATGTGGAGAGGTGGTTCATAGATGATTGGGGACTTTTATCCTCAGAGTTGTCTTTGTCCCTCAAAAATATAATCACATAAGACTTTCATATGTAATTGGTTCCTTGGTTGGGTTCCTTTGGGGACTATTGTTGTGTGACTAGTGGGCTATTTTTGTGGGTTGGTGCTCATTGATTTGTAATGTTTCTTTGATTCAATAATTTTTTACGCCCTTTTCTTTAAAATAAAACTAAACAAATATTAGTAAGACAAAAAATACCATGTGTTTATCAAATTTTTTTATGCTAAATGATCAACTAATCATTGAGTTTCTATCAACACTCATTTTTGACAAATGATCAATTAAACTTGAGAAAACATGAACCAGATAGAACAAATTATATTTTTTTTATAGTTTATGAACCCTAAACAATACTTTTCAATCTATATTAGTAGATATTCAACAAAGATTGGTTGAAAAATAGTTGTCTTTTTCAACCTTTTTTTTTGTGATAAATTTGGGATGTTTTCCCACCTTTGTTTTAGATGAACAATCAACTAAACACAACAAATTTGAAATCAACTAAACATGCAAATATTTAGTAAAACAACAAATTGTTTCCTTTACTCTCTAGGAATCTTAAACAACACTGTTGCAAGATTATGTTTTTCAACTTGCTTCTCTTTCATGAATAATCAATAATTAGTGAACAAAGGATAACATCAAATTATTTGAATTTTTTATTTTTTCAAATTATGAATATTAAACAGTTGCTGACTAATTTGAACCCTAACCTCATTTTTTCTAATAAAAAACTAAACAAAAGCTTAAACAATACAATACTTTTGTAGGTTGAAAAACACATTTTTTCATAAATAATCAACTAATTAATTTGAACAAAAATAACATTGACAAATTTGAATTTTGTTGTCTTCCAATTCAAGAATTTTAAACAATTATTGATTAAGTTGAAAATTCTAACATGATCACTTAAATCAAAATTTACAATAGTTGTCTCTTTCAACAAACCTTTGTTTTAAATAAACAATAAACTAAACAAAGCAAATTTAAAAATAATTAAATAGATAAACATTTAGTAAAACAATAAATTATTTTCTTACCCATAAATCTTAAACAATACTTTTGTAGGTTGAAAAACACATCAATGAATCATAATCTAATCAATGAAAAATAACATGAAAATATTTAATTTTTTAAATTCTCTAATTGAAGAATCCTAAATAATTATTAATTTTGTTAATAAACTATCATCTAAATAAAAAAACTTTAATACTTTTATGGATTGGAGAAAGCATTGCACTTCTTTTATGAACAATATACTAATTGCTAATTTGATTATGCCACTAATTTTTATAAAGAATTCTCCTTGTGAATGAATATGTCACAGCTGCCCGTGCATGATGTTTTAAAGATGTCATGGCGCTTTGAATTTATTTGAAGACATTTTAGTTTTTTTCATTTTTTGGTTTGTGTTCACACAGTCTTGAAACTTTAGATAAAATTCACACAGTTTCGTCTTCAAATGAAAGAAAACTAATGTCTTTTCTGGTAATTTCTGTTAACAAAAGCTTCGGTAGAAATCGCTCTGATAAGTTTCCACAAATGTATATGAATTTTTCTGTACAGGTTTTGATAGTTCGTGTACATAAAATCAAAAAGTAACAAAAGATTTTTAGAATATAAGAAAAATTAGATATTTTAATTAATTAAAATATTTTAGAAAATAAGATATTATTTTTAAATTTTATTGAGGTTATGGTTAGGGTTTATTTATTTTTATATTTAGACAATTTATTTTTAAAATTCTATTATTTAGATTATTTGAATGTTTATTATAATGTTAATTAATTTTCATTATATTTTTTATTGTAATAGTAAATAAAAATATGGCTTATAATGATATCTCTCGATGTCTTTTACAGATTCTAGAGTTTAAAGACTGACTTGGAGGGTTTCACAAAGTTACCATAACAAACCTATTTGTATTAAAATTAGAGAGATTGAATTGATATGATTCTCTATTCTCTCCAATAAAAAAATAAGGATCCAAAGACCCTTAAACAGATATTATAAATGGAAAGGTGTGTCTCTTACATGAGACATGACCCTTTGCACGATTAAATATAGTTTATATTTTAATACCCCCATAAACTTTATTTTATCACACAACTTAACTAGATGATGGGGGCCACTTATAAATAGGTTTGTTTGCTACTCATGTATATTTGAAAAATATTTAACATCAACACTTTCTTGAAAGTATAAAAATTTATCATTATTTTGAATATTAGATTGATTAATTTTTTCCATCATTATCCATAGTAAGACATTCTTCATAGCTTTACTGATAAAGGAAGTGGAACATTCCCAATGATCTTTATGATTAAAACCTTCACATATTTAACAATGATTTTTATGATCAAAACCTTTACATATTTAACAATGATCTCTATGATCAATTTCAACAATGATCTTTGTGATTACAATCTTCACAAATTTAGTAATTATTTTTGTGATCAATTTCAACTATGACCTTTGCGACCAAAACCTTCACAAAATTTGCAACGATATTTGTGATTAATTTCAACAATGATGTTTGCAATCAAAACCTTCACAAATTTAGCAATGATTTTTGTGAACTGTTCAATAATGATGTCTATGAGAAATACTATTAATTTTTAGGTTCAACAATGATATTTACAATCAATATTACTGTAATATGGTGAAATAACATGATCAAATACAATGGAAGTAAACTAGAATTAAGCAAGCTATTGATCAATTAAATTCCATATTCAATGAAATTAAGCTTACAACCTTAAGATAGATTCATTCCAAAGCATTAAACATCAATTAAAGCATAATGAAACAAAATAAAGATGCAAACCAACAATCCTATTGTGAATTGAGTGTAATTGAGTGATGGTTGAATGTTGGATTGCTCAAATCGCCTTATCCATTGTTGAGGGTGGTGCAAAAGCTTGGTGAAGGATGATGATGGTGATCCACAAATGCTCAAAAGCTCAAGAGTGAGTATGAATTCTAGAATAGTAAGGGTGCTCTCAATGGTTGTGAATGAATGATTCATGTAAAATGGGAAGTATTTATAGAATTTTAGATTGAATCAATGGTGAGGATTCAAAATTCTAATCAATTGAGGAAATTGGATTATAGATGAAGACATGGATCAAAGATTGGATCAAGGGTTGATAATTCATAATGGAATGGATCAAGAATTTAATTAAAGGTCCAAAATGCTCGAGAGAATAACAAATCACTTGATTTTATGAAGCATGTGCGAGATATTTCCATGTGGAAGGAGAAATTCAAATTTGAAAAGTGAATATCCCATGAGAATATTCTTTGAATGATTGGAGGAAATATTAATCAAATTGTGCAAGTGGAGGAATTAGAAACTTTAATTAAATAATTTAGGAA
The DNA here is from genome assembly GCA_007258455.2 of Sequoia sempervirens. Lineage (NCBI taxonomy): Eukaryota > Viridiplantae > Streptophyta > Pinopsida > Cupressales > Cupressaceae > Sequoia > Sequoia sempervirens. Next base: position 4,131 of record VDFB02010667.1, on the reverse strand, counting down.
TTATTTAATCAAAGAAGGTGAATGACATTTAATTAAATAATGACATTATTTAGTCAAAATGGAAGAACATTAGTGATGAAGGATGAATTAATCAAACAAAATTAATTATTTGATTAATAGGAGAAAATAGTGAATTTAACTAAATAATTTGCATTATTTAATTAAATAGATGAATTAAGAGAATTAGAAGAGAAATGGTGTTAATAGGAGAAATCTCAGTGTGTAATATGCTCAAGAAATTTTTAGGTGTCTACATTTTTTCCATCTTTGAAGTGAGGTACCTACTACATTACTTCAAAGAACTAATACTATTTAGACTAATACTGCTCAAATCAAAATTTTAAAAGTTTTCTAATTTTTCTGATGCCCCACTATGCCCCAACGGATGAAGGAATGCTGGTATGTTGCCCCCTCGAGAGATCGAGTGGGAAAATTGGTTTTCGGGTCAAGATCACAATAAAGTCATGGAAGTGGTTTAGCTGCAAAAAGGAAAAAAATAAGTCCTAGGACCCTAATGAAGTGACCAAAACTAGATGCAAAGTGAGAAAAGTAAGCTGCAAGGCTAAGACCCTAGGTTTGACAATTCATATATGTGAATTTGGGTGAATTTTAGGCTCATTTGCACTCTTTGATTTAGAGATATTTGAGAGATTAGAGTGATGAAATTCTTGGAATTCTTATAGAGCACCTGACACTATGGCACACAAAGCTCTTCCTGTACATCATGCAATTAAGTCTATGAGTTCCAATGGCCAGCGGATGCAGGACCATTGGTCTGTAACTCGAAAAACTTGCTTTGCATGCATTTTTAGATAGCGAAATGTAGGGTAGAAGTAGGACCAACAAACATGTCAAGATTTTTTTGATTCTTCTGAAATGCGCTTCAATGCTTGTGTTTAGTGGATCGATGCTTTTAAAAAAAGCATTGAGGGTATGCAAAAGCGTTGATACTTAAAAAATATTGCGACTCTTTTGACTAGTTCGGCTCTCGACACTGAACAAAATTCTGATGCTTTTTCTTTTTATACCGGAGCAATGCTTTTGAAATAAAGTGACGCTTTTTCCAAATTTTGACGCTTTTGAAATAAAGTGATGCTTTTGCAAAATTTCAATGCTTTTTCTAGGGTAACAACATGATGCCTTTGTAAAAAGGCTTTCCTTTTTTCTTTAAGCTTTTCCAGCTTGGATTTTTGCAAAAATTTTAGAACATTGACATCGTGAGCGTCATGCTTGCAAGCCATCTATGTTCCACTCCTTTCTAGAGAGCATAAACCATAGATCATGGAGAGGATAGATAGATTTTGCTACAAGAAGTTTGAGTTCTTGCATGCGGTTGGATTATTCCATATTACTTATATGCTTGACGTGTGAGCTCCCTGTTCCATTATCACCATGTTGATTGAGTGCTGGCATTCAAAGACTTCTAGCTTCAACCTTCCTACTAGCAAGGTCACAATTACCTTAGAGGATGTGTGGCACATCTTGTGAGTTCCCACCCATGGTGAGCGGGTGTTATTCGAGGCTACCCTAGTCTTTGCGACTTTTGGAGAGGATTCTATATGACAATCAACTTCATTTGGAGGATAGACAAGTGGATTTGTGACCATATGCAAGCAAAGTTCTAGATGTGATACTTGTTGTGAGTATCATTATGGGACAAATTATTCTAGATAGGAGATATAGATTATATAACATCAGATGGGGTAGGGTATTAGAGAGGATCATTGATGATGGTGTTACTTTTTCTTTGGGCCCATGCATCTTGGCCTACCTCTACCACGACATGCACCAAGTGGTATGTAGGGATGCTACTAGCATTTTGACAGACTCTACTTTACTACAAATTTGGGTGTGGGAGCATATTGTCGTGCTCAGGCTAGTTGGGGACATTCGTGAGGATTGACTAGCAGGAGAGCCATTCTCATTTGGATATGACATCATGCTCACATATCATCATATGGTTCATGCTGGTGTAGCTCACTAGAGATAGGTTATTGATGACCTGAAAAATTTCAAATGGAGGCTTTAGTTGGGTGTAGAGGCCTGGGTTGACGACTAGGAGAAGCTATCATACCCCTAAAAAAATCGATGGCTCCTAGTTTGAGATCCACTTATAATAGATAGGTACTTGCTAGAGAGAATACTACAAAAATTTGGAGAGCAACAAGATGTCCATGCTGATGATTACATTTCCCACTTCACCTGCACCCATCAAGAGATTAGAGAGTGGTGTCAGACAATGCAGCAACAAATGGCTATTGTAGATTTTGACAACTTGGTTCCAATTCCATAGGTTTATGCTAGAGGTCCAAATGATCCTAAGACCACACTAGTGCATGATGCATGGTTTGTGGGTTATAGATCCATTAGATTGATAGGTTAGGTAGGTAGGGGTGTAGGTGGTTAGAGGAATTGGGGCTGAGGTGGCCAAGGATAGGGTCAGGTGCCACCATAGGTATAGACATAGGTATAGCCCTAGGTACCACCATAGGTTCAACACAAGTAGTAGTAGGTGGTAGTGGCACTAGGGTAGGTTGATTATAGGATATCAGTCCTCACATAGGAGAGGGATCAAGCTCGTAAGGAGTGTGATTAAAGGATGAAAGAGTGAGACTAGGGTTGTCAGAAGTGAGATAAGCTTCATGCCCAACTAGACACTGAGATTACTCATAGACAACAGTTGGAGGTGTAGCTAGGATAGGAGACTACACATAGACAATGGTTGGAGGTTGTAGTTTAGGCCTCGGGGGAGACAATTCCCCTTACATGATATACTAAAGATTTGAGAGCAGTTCAAGATGAACTCTCCTACTACCAGACTCTATGCCTCATGCATGTTCCAGCTCATAGGAGACAATTGACATACTCACATAGGAGCGCCATGTGGCCGAGTAGATTAGTGGGAGCTTTTGTTGGTGAGTTAGGAGGACAAGGTCCCTCAGGTGGATGTTAGACACCACTGAGAGGATCACCATCATGCACAACCTCTATCAGTAGAGATGATTAGGGTAGTAGGGGATATCTTGCATAGCTTTATATACTCAAATTTTGATATAGTCAAACTTTGTGTATATCCATTCATCAACTTTTTGACAGCCTGATGTATATTTTTGATGCATATGACACACTTTGATATGTATCATGACATTCTTTTTTTGGATATATGAGATGATCAATGACGTGAATTTTATATTATGATGTTGTCTTAGTTCATGCTTATAATCTATGTGATGTATGCATGCTATGCTTATAGATGCCCTATGGATGTGATGTATGGATGCATTATGGATATGAGATGTTATGTGTATACCTTATGATATGTATGATGGTTATTTCTTTTATTATACTCATGATATGATGTGTATCCATGTATATACACTATGAGTAATGATTCATGGATGCAGGATGGATACAATGCAATGTCATGGATGATTTCCTTTTAATATTTTCACATGATATGTGATGTTTATGTAGGATGTGTGATATGAGATGTATGTTGATGGTTTGTGGATGCAGGATGAATGCATTTATATATATTATTTTTGTTGTATGTTGTGATACCAAGATGGAAATGTTAGCATGAATAGAAGTAGAAGAAGGTGATGGATATTGATTGGCATTTATTATTGAGATTGATTCAGATTCCAACAAACCTATGATTATTCAATATTTTATTGGCTATGTGATGAGATAGGATAGATGATATTAATTTTGCTCCTTGAATATGGATTAATTTAATTATATCAATCATTATTTGATGTAGCAAGTAGACATGATGTTCCAAGTTATGAAGAACCAAGGTGACATTGTATCTAATGCATGGACTTTGAATCTGCAGACAAATAGGAGTATTCTTGTTCATACTTGACATATGGAAACCTTGTTTGATCATTTGAAAGAATAAAGCCATCAAAGTAGGGAGACTAATACACAAAAGGTATGAAGAACCTGACATGTCCTAGCCATTGTTTTTCTCGAGACTACCCTTGCATATGCAAGGAAAGTATTCACCAAGGCTATATTACAAGAATAACCAACAAGCACAACAAACAAAAGCAATGATCAATACCCCATTCCTTTCTCTCTAAATTGTTTTGTTGATATCATCAAGAGATCATCAAGGTGGACCAA